>MJUU01050772.1:31112-52295 GCA_002080025.1 Modiolus philippinarum | reverse complement strand
AAGGGATTTTTGTGAACCTTCAGAACCCAGTACATGGTAGGTAAGATGTTATCTTTAGGTGGAACTTTAAGCATTTCTGTATCCTTATAATGTTGTTTGGTTAACGTTTTTTCGTCCCAATTGGTACGTTTAAAAGTGTCCGACTTGTCCATTTTGTTTTGTTGGACATCGATGTAGTATTTCTTTCAGACAATAGCAACGTTGTTAGAAGCCTTGTCAACAGGTACAAACACATATTTTTTCCCAAGATTCTTCAATTTTGACTTAATTCTATTTACAGACAGCTTAGGAGCTTAGGTAATCTTAATATATTGAAAACCTAAGAGTAGAGTACCTAAACATACTTTAATCTAACTAGAAACTCAGAGACTGTTCCTGTGTCATTAACCTGACTAAATGCTTCAATGCCATGCATGACCAAAAATAACGTTTTTTTTCAAATGGAATCTAATGTTTAGCTATGTTCTCCATTAGCATCCGCGTTTTTGTCTGATCCCTTTGAAATGAGTAATCTTTGCAAAGAACCTTCTATACATCATTCCACAGAGCAGGACATGCTTACCCTTCCGGAGCACCTGATGTCACTCTCAGTTTCACTGGAGTTCACACTGTGAGTGCCTTTGTTCTGAATGTTGTGGTTTCTGGTTCTGTGCTTTGTGTCTCTGTCTGGCGTCATTGTTTTTGTGTCTAACGTCATTGTTTTCTGTGTTCTCGTTTTTGCCCTGTCTTTGGACTTCGATTTTTGTGAATTTCACCCCTTTGTTCCTTCGGTATTCTACTGCCGTTGTTCCAATACAGTTTAGTTAAATTTGCTTGAATACTTTCAGAGAAAATGATGAAAAGGATGATTTTCTCATTGGCTCCAATATTAAACTATGTTCCGTAATGGCTGCCATGTTTTTTGTCGAAACAAAATAAAATGAGCAATTTTTGTAAAGCACTTCCCGTACATCATTCTTGTAAAGTTTGGTTGAATTTGCTTCAGTAGTTTATGAAGAGAAGATGGATTCTCCAATAGGGTCCAATGTTAAACTATGTTCTGTGCTTGTGGCCATGTTTATTATCGGGTCAGAATGAAGTTAAGGATCTATAGTATATCATTCCTGTAAAGTTTGGTTAAATTTGCTTCAGTGCTTTCAAAGGAGAGGATGAAAATGTGAAGAGGAAACGGTCGGACGACGGACGACAAGTAATGGCAATAGCTGATACTGACCCTTTGGGTCAGATGAGCTAGAAAAAAAAAATACTGACAATTTCAACTGTCATGTTAAAGTCAACTACTAAAGTTAAATTTCTGACAAATTTGAACTGTCACGTTGAAATAAACTACTTACGTCAGATTACTGAAAAATTTTAAATATCACGTTGAAACACTTAACTTTGTATCAGACCACGTAAACACTAGTTTTACCCCGAAGCATCATTTATATGGAATCATATATCAATAATGTAGATGATAATTTTCCATAAAGGGCAGAGTGATCTTATCTCAAAGATAAGCATGTTATTATAATCACGTAAAAAGTATATGTATACATTAATTGTAGTTGTGGGCTACATTATGTTTACGTTAATATGTTGGACGTTTCAATGATAGGCGACTACACAGTAATAAAATATAAAATTGGGAATTTATTTTGCACAAATGGAAAGTTATCATATATTTATGTATGATAAATTGTGATTGTGGGTTACACTTATGTTCACGTATATAGTTTGACGTAAGAAATGGTAGACATCGACCACATACAAGTTCCGAGGCAGAAAACAATAAATCCACATAAATGGTTAAAACTGCAATTTTCATATCTTACATTGAGATCAATCCACGAGCACGGAGATGACAGCAATTCCGATACTTTCTTTCGAAAAATATACTTTACTTTCTATCTATTAATATGACATCAATCCCCTCAATTGGGAACGAACAAAATAGTAGGAAAATTTGGTTATCTATTGGTTTTCCCTTGTAATCAGATAAAACACAATTACCTGATTGTAATATGGATTTCGGAATATATATGTTCCAGACAATACGCGTATTTGGACCGTACGCGTACGGTCCGGACCATACGAATATTTTTAAGAAATACCCATACGGTCGGACCGTACGCGTATGGTCCGAGCGTACGCGTACGGTCTGGCTATTTCAGTCTTGCGTGTTCTCGGATAATATATCAATTAAATTAATATTTAATATAAATGTATAACAATATTATTTTATGAATTAAGCTCTTATGCTTAGAAACATCTAAGATTTTCTTAAAATCGTTATTTTAAAGAAAATAAGAAGAAAATAAGAATTTACTGTAATTATGTTTCGATGATGCCTTTATCAATTGAACGTTATTTCAGATAAAATAATAAAAAAACTAGTGTTTCGTAAGAAATAGATGGGATGTTAATTGAAATAAAATATATGGTCTTCTTGTCTGAAAATCCTGAGAAAAAACATTGAATACCACATCTAGGGAACAACAATGTTTCACAATTACCCCAAAAATGATGCAAACCGCAAAACTCGTAAAGAGACAGCTGAATAGATATTACAGCGGAAATAACAAAGTGTTCAAAAAAGGAAAACCCCCTGTCCACGAACAAAACTTCTAAATGTAAAAATGAAGTTCATATATCACATTAAAATTGTGTGAAAATGTAAAAAATATTCTTCTTATTTCACTTCTTTTATAATTTCAATTCAGTTATCTTCTTAATTTATTATTTTTATAAAGACCTAATTATGTAATACGTTTTTCAGTGGTAGTTAGTGCTATCAGTTTTGACTGTAACTTACTTTTGTTTGAATAACGAATGTAGTGTTTGTCATTTTCTTTGTACTCATATGGTCTAAATATACACGTATGGTCCAGCTCGTAGCAGACCGTACACGTATACTCATACGGTCCAACAACTTACATTTAAGGGATTCCTGGAAAACATACCTAGCAATGACGACAATCTACATCAATTGGAATAAACATTCCCATACCTTGGAATAACATGAATGAAATAATATGGAGGAAATGAACGAGACGTAGTCTCTACAAATACATGGAAAAACAAAGCAACATAACATCAAATTTTGGTTGTTCTTCATCTTGAAGTCACCATGAGGCCTTCAACAATGTTCATACCTCATTGTAATTTAAAAACTGCCCCTAGCATGGGTTTGAGCGGAAGTCATTGTTAGATGTCGAGCAATGCCATATCCAAGCCAGTTCACCCATGGATGCAGGATCGTCAACAAACATAAAATTACATGTTACTGGCAAAGTGTTCTTACAATCACTGTCATCCGTTGTCCGGCAAAAGATTACATGTAATAGAAGACAAACACATCATTTAAACAACCACAGGGCTCTCATCGAGTCAAAAGATTAACTCAGAATTGTTCTTACAACTGCATCATTGCAATCCGTTGTCCCACAAAAAGTCTAATAAAGACAATTACCGTATATAAACAACCACAGAGCACCCATCGAATTATTAGTAACACTTGCCATAATAAAATAGTGATATGTTAGCGGTATAAACAGATGGTCAGAATAATATTTAGAAAATATTTGGAAATTAGAAAAAATATAGAAATCAAAATTAAGATGCAAAAATTGAAAGTATGATGGTGTATCCATTTGATAATTTTACCAAGAACAAATACACCTTAATTCCAATATATAGGGGAATCTTTTTACGGGCTGCAGATGACAGGAGCATTATCTCCTCATGAGTTGACAGATTTTTTATCAATGCATTAGTGATAAGATGCTCAAGCCAAACACTAAATATGGTATCATAGATCATTATAACAAAAGAAAGCAATCACTGAATAAGAAAGAGTACTTATAACTTGGACTTTGATTTCTTTTCTTCACTCTTTTGTTATTCGTTTTGAAGCAACACATTAAAAAAAATCCACAACCACAAAGAATAAGTCTGAACGAAAGAAACTGACAAAGCATATTTTGTTGTATCAGATTGTAAAAAATCACAATTTTGCTGCCCACTTGCTAAAGACTATAAAACACAAAATCAATACCTTAGGAAAATGTCATAATGTCAATGTAGCTGTTTTTTTTCGTTTGTGTTAGTATTTGCCTTTACATTTTATTGCATTATATCACGAATAATTGTTTTGTTTTAGATATTTCCAGAGAAGACTGAAATAAAAGTAACACACACGTATTAGATAAGGTTTATATTATATATGTTACAGTAAATAGGTGTAATTAGCGATTACATGTAATTACTAAAATTTAGGAATTACATGTAATGCCCGGTACACTTAGTAAATACACGTAATTCCTGAAATAGCCTAGTTATTACCTGAAATTACTCATTTTTAAATGGATTTTTACGCCTATTTACTAACAGTAGACAGTGTCCAGTTTAAGCTCGTTCCTGAATCCGTATGTTTGTGTCATTATTCATAATGTATTTGTATTCGTATGTTTCTTTAATAAAATATTGTTTAAACCAAAAATCACTTAGAAGTAACATTTATTTAATAATTGATGATATTTGGTATTTTTTAAATTGTAATGAAAAAAGTTATAAGTGAAACTAAGCGTAGTTCTTGGGTTGAACGAAACAAAGAAATAATATAACTGATAAATGTTAAAATTTGAAAGGCATTCAAATTGTATTTTACATACCTAACTGCTATCTAATGCCATTATTGCCAAACCCATAACAGTTTCTAGCTGAAATTAGCCAAATTGGTAAGAAGTTTAATTTTTCAATTAAGGGACCTCTTTTGAAACAGCTTTCAAAATGTTAGTAAGGGTCAACACTTCAATTCAAATTGAAGGTACATGCATAATGTGTATAGCAAAATTAAGTAGATTGAATGGTCAATTTCTGTAGGACACATACATGTAGTTCGACAGTTTATTCATATACTTGTTTCTTATTCAACAATTTACCTTGTTTGACTAATGTTTTACTAATTCAAAATCTTATTCTATGTGGATATTCACACATTTGGAGTCTTCAGCTCGACTTCTGCGTTATTTTTTGCAATATCGATAATCGATCTTTGAATAAAATAGTAAATTGAATTTAAAAAAAAATATATTTATTAGTATTTTTTTACATTACAACAAAAATTATTTAAATTGAACAATTTAACACTTTTCTACTGTCGTTTACTTGTATTTTTACTAAAATCGAGTTTAAAATGTATAAATAGGGAATAATACATGGCAAAATCCGTATCACATGCCGTATCATCCCGAGTTACCAATATCAGCCCGAGGGCCAGAGTGGCAAAATCCGTATCACATGCCGTATCATCCCGATTTACCAATATCAGCCCGAGTGCCTCTCTCTCTCTGCCCTCGGGCTGATACTGGTAACTCGGGATGATACGGCAAGTGATACGGATTTTGCCATGTATTATACAGTTTATCATATATTTAAATAGAGGACTTCTTAATCCCAAAAATACTGTAAAAAATGAAATCGGTAAGAGAAAATGCAAGTATTTTGTGGAAAAAAAAACCAATTTCAAAATTGGCGGAAAGGACTGGAAGTTTGGTATAAAATCTAACATGTAAAGTAACAAGGTTTGCTAGATTTTCTTAAATTGACACTAAAATTCACACCAAACAAATTTTTTGTTACCCCAAACAAAATTTTTTACCCCCCCAAATTTTTTTTCACCTCCCCAAAAATTTTTTTTACTCCAATTTTTTTACCCCTACTTTCATTTTAAAAAATAAGTCGAATTAAAAAAAAAAATTGGGGGGAAAAAGGGTATGATAGAGGTCTAGCCATGCGATAAAGGGTGTGTGATAAAGGGTTAGCCATGCGATAAGTGGTATGCGATAAAGGGTATGACGTCATAGTGTGAATACGGAATGAAAGATCACATATTCAAAACGTCTGTATTTATTACTAAACATATGATAAATGCATAATTACAATTATTATAGCACAATTGGCCTTAGCGCAGACCTCCAAGCTGAGAGCACCCTGTCAGCGAGTTAACTGCATTTGAGGTACTTTGTTGTTTTATGTCTTAAATTATAACACTTCTATTTACATTTTTGGCTTTATCTTCTTAACTCTGATTTTGCAGTGTTCCTTCATCTCTTTATACTTCTAATGTAGGTTTTGTATTGAACCCTTTTATAACTAGACACTGTGAAATTGGTATTAACTGCAATTTTCATTATTTATTTCAAAATACAACTATTTATTTAAACCTAGAGATGGAATGTTGTCTCCTTGACATTTACCCAATTTCCTTTTTATATATTTGTCGCAGGACTTTAAATTTCTATCTATGTGTTTTGCAAGTTAGTAAATAGCTGTAAAATGACAGGAAAATTCAGTTATAACGTGTAATTACTGAAACAATCAGTAAATACGTGTAATTCTTAATTTGGCTAGTAATTACAGGTATTTACTGATTTGCTTAGTAATTACCGGTAATTTCTGACTTCACCTATTTACTGTAACATATATATATAGTTACTTATATGCCCCGTTTTAAAACTGACGTTCAAATGCATCTCCTTTAAAGAGCGAGCGACATGTTCGAAATGCGATATTTCGAAAAGTTTTTAACAATTACAAGTTAACAGAGTAGTGCTTTGAGAGTATTCACGAACCAAGTAGCCCGTACTTCGTTGCTGGCTAACAAACGGAATTTGTAATACATAAATTTGAAAAAAAAGTTTAAAATTAAGGAATATTTCTCTCGTGCATAGCTCTGTCCTTAGCTGATTTTGTGTTTCTATTTGATCATATTGGTAATATTCTCTCTATCAGCATTTCCACTTAATTCGGTTAATGACTTTCCAAATTTTTTTTTATTTGATTCGTACTGATCAAATGGAAGGCCAAAATTGGTTAGGGACTGAGCTTTGCGTCAGAGAGAGACTCTAATTTTCAATTAAAACCTTTTAAATACCCCCGGTATTGTAACTTTAAATTAAAATCGGTTTTTAGGGCAACTTAAGTACTGACTAATTGGTTGGTTATTACCGTCGGGTTGGAATAGTCCATCATTAGAGGAATTCGAGACTTTTGAATCGTGTTCAATCCGGTAACAGATGTATTTTATACGTAAAAAATCAATACATCAATACATTTAGAGGAAATCGTTAATTAATGAACGCTGTTGAGCTTAGGGTGATTTATATTTAGTCAATTTGTAGCGCTTCATGTTCATTTTTTTCGTCAATTCGAATGTAGTAAAAATTTGCCATAAAGGAAAAAAAGTTTTGGGTCGTTTTAACCTGGATATGGGATGTTGTCTCCTTGACATTTACCCCATTTCCTTTCTTTTTCATATTTATAAAAAACGAAGATTTAAAACTGCATTCTTAATCAAAATACAAGTTTCGAGGAGGTCGTCACGCTATAAGATACAAAATTCTTGTCAGGATCCAAAATTATAGCCAAAATATTTAACTAAATTACCTTTGGATGAAATTACTTGCAGAAATACAACAAGAAGATTTGCAAAGCACTTGTGTTTTTATTTTGCCATGTGCATGAATTTTGGTTTGGATGGAGTTACAGTGTAGTATTTTTCTGTTATGTGCTCATCCAGATCCCAGTGGTTGAAAGTTGTTATGAGTAAATCCTAACTGAAATATTTCCCAAATGTTATATATATATGTTCCAGACCATACGCGTATTTGGACCATACGCGTATTTGGACCGTACGCGTACGGTCCGGACCATATACTCATATGGTCCGACCGTACGCGTATGGTCGGACCATACGCGTACGGTCGGACCGTATGAGTATACGTGTATGGTCTGCTACGAGCTGGACCATACACGTATATTTAGACTGTATGAGTACAAAGAAAAAGACAGACCATACATTCGTTATTCAAACAAAGAAGTAAGTTCAGTCAAAACTGATAGCACTAACTACCACTGAAAAACGTATAAATTATTATGTCTTTATAAAACTAATAAATTTCTTATATGACTGAAATATAAGAAATTATATATAGAAGCAGTGAAATAAAAAAAAATATATTTTCACATTTTCCCATAAAGTTTAAAGGTAGTACATAAACTTCATTTTTACACTGAAAATTTTTGTTCGTTGACATGGGGTTTTCCTTTTTGGAATACTGTGATTTTTGGATTTGAACCCTTTTTGGGGTAATTAGGAAAAATGTTGTTCCTTATAAGTGGTATTCAATGATTTTTTTCTAGGGATTTTCAGACAAGAAGGTCATATACATGTATTTTATTTCAATTAACATTCCATTTATTTTTTACGAAACACTAACGTTCAATTAATAATAATAAGTCAATTTTATAAAGTCATTTCTAAAACATAATTACAGTCAATTCTCTATAGTTTCTTTAAAATAATGATTTTTAGAAAATCGTATTTGTTTCTCAACATAAGGGATTAATTCATTAAATAATATTGCATACGGTATATTAATTTATTGATATATTATCCAAGAACACACAAGACTTTGAAATAGCCAGACCGTATGGGTATTTCGAAAAAATACTCGTATGGTCCGGACCGTACGCGTACGGTCCAAATACGCGTATGGTCTGGAACATATATATAATATATTTGTACTTGTATATTTAGGAACTCCAACTGCTACCAGTTTTCTTTTGTCTATCTATAGGGTCTGCAAGTCTCGTCATGTGACTCACGATAATCCACGATAACTAGGCAATTCGAAAACGTTTCCCGCCAAAACATGACGTCTGAATATTATGACGTTCAAATTTTTGTTTGAAACGTCATATATCTTTGTTTAAAATGTAACTTCCGGGTACAACTATTGATCCCGGAAGTTCCAAAATTGTACGAGACTTACAGGCCCTATTATCAGGTATATATACCGATATTTTCCGGTTTTCCCAAGTCCGTTGAAATTTGACTTTTTCTTTCATTTGTGAGCATTTGTGTTTCCTTGTTTATTTTAGCCTGTGATTGTGATTGTCAGCCGTTGTAGGCGTTTTCCTGTATTTATTTAGTTTTGTATGTCGATGTAATTAACGGTCGTCAAGTTACTAGTAGTTACTTATTCCCTATTTCCTTTTCGCTACCTATTCCCTATTTACTTATTCCCTATTCGGTATTAACTTATTCCCTATTCTCTATTTAAGAAATAATTCATGGCAGGTGTATGGTTATTGGAAATTTAACCATGGGCTGGGCCTTTATATTCGAATTTAACCAGACCGTAAGTGAAGGGTTAAATTTACGAATATAAAGGCTCAGCCCATAGTTAAATGACAATAACCATATACATGATATGAATTATTTCGATTCTAAATGACAGAAAATTGAATATCCATTCTGAAGCGACCTAAGAGAAGGCGGATTTCTCGCCTCCATTGCTGTCTGTGTCTATGACGTCACAATACACAATCTGACGTTTTCAAACAGATGCAAGCTCAAAATTCAAATCGAAAGCAAAACAATTCACATTTACGTGCTTGAATGGCATGATTTTGTTGAAAACCGGTCTTAACCTTCATTTCCTATAAACCAAGACGAACAAAATTAAAAACGTTGTTTTTCATCTCGTTTACTCATATTTCGATACCATTTGCGCATGTGCGAAATATATGGTTATCGAGTATTACACTGGTTGACGATTAACAAGAGCCATTTTAATTAGAATCGCGATTTACTTATTCCCTATTCGTCATTTCCTTAACTTGGTTATTTGATTGAGCAGTTTTAACGTTATGCAGATGGGTACCTCTGAACAAAATTTCTGTTGATAACCTTGTGGTTTTGGCTTTAAAATATGTATATGTCATCTGGATTTTTACATCTGTATATCGTAAAATATCATCCCGTGAGCCAGAATATGAAGCACAGGGGCGAGTGAGCGCAGAGAACGCGCCTCAGGCTTCATATTCTGGTGAGCGGGATGATATTTTACAATATTCCAGCTTTCAAAATTCAGATAACTTGTTTATCGTCTTTTATTTCTTATTTCTATACAATAGTTTATTAGGTTTTGTGTCAAATTCTCCCAACGTTGCGCGAGAAATAAGGTTCATCCATTTTTTAAAAAAGATGGGAAATGTTTTGTAGTTATTTTATGACTTCACAATATTTTTTTGTCGGCTTACGTTTTTAAATTTAGAAATTCTTTGATTGAACCACGTTAGAAAGTAGAAATAAAGTCATTTTTTTCATTGCAGAGTCTCTCATTGTTTACATTTTTCTTCAAGTTCCTAGGCACTTTTATGACGTCACAATGTAATCAAAATGGTTGCTCTGCTGAAGTTATCAGCGACCTAGTTTCCGTATTTTTTCGAACTTCTCGTTTTTATTTTTGTGTATTGTTGACGGTAATTTGTTTACAAAATTAAAAACGGAAAATATAATAGATTCTTTATCCAATTAAGATTGGTTTCTTGCGAAACGGATAAAAAGGATATTGCTTGTCAAACATTGGGAGAATAGCCGTGATAACTCCAGGTCAGCCTCTTGATAAGTTCGGGTCAACCGGATATGGCTTTTGTGGAAGGGCTCTGCAGGCTAAGATAGGCGGAGGGAAAGACGATAAGAAAGATTAATCGGGGAATTTAAGTTACATTAAGTACCGAAACTTTGATATTAATAATGAATCATATAGGGAAAAAATTTATTTTTATGTTTTCTAGAAACCACTCAATCTACAGATCTGTAGAGACTTTATGTACATTTACCCCATATCCTTTCAGTGTTTATCTAGAAAGTTTTTTTTTCTGTTTCAGTGCGTTAGCTTTTATAAAATACTTAACAAAATAAACAGCTTTGTTTTCAAAAGTTATATATAAAAATTTAAATTGACTACTAAATCATAGTAATATCACATTTCTTCTTGTAATTCTAAGTGTTGTCTTTCAGTCAAATAATGAACCTTGATGAATTGTGGCAGATTTATTAATTTTAATATCCCGATTCCCTATCAATTTGTATTTTGTTTTGTATTATCATCAAACATTTTTCTTTGAATCGCAACATCATTAATAAAAGGTATATTTCTCGCTAATGGTATTGTCTCCAATTTCTCAAAGGACATGGAAGAAATTTTAATCAATAAATGTCTTTCAGAAATCAATGTTGATGATCCAGACTCGTTACAGGTACCACACCTGTAGTTAAACATTGACTGACAGGAATTATAAATGTCACATGGTAGTAAGGAGGAGCTATTGGAAAACCAATATAAACATAAGAAAAGGTTTACATTTCATAACAGATCATGATCAACATAAATAAAACAAATACGTTACCATTTTAATATTATCGGCGAAAGACAATATCTATTTTGCAACAAATAGCAGCAAGATGTTTAGAAGTATCACACACATAAAAGGATTTTCTCATGATGATGAAGATGACACGGCTTCGTATCTCACAATGGCAGCCAGAGGTATTCACGAATGCACAGTAGAATCATTTTTCACAGTCAACGTTCCAAGAGAAAGTGATCAAATAGACTTTTCACACAGCTTCTCTGAAATTGGACCCAAATTTAATTTTGGACTTAAAAGTGACAATGCAAGTCCTAAACAGGAATATTTGATTCGTAAGAAAACATTTGACACCTCTGCAATACAAAAGCCAGCGATAGACACTAAACATGAGAGTCATGAAAAACTTTCAAAATTACAACAGAAATATATTGTAGAGGACGATGAACGTTTTACTAAACAAAGTAAGGATCACAAACCAAGCCTTGGAAAGAAGTTAAAAAAGAAATGGCCTAGTGTGTAAGGATGTTAAAATGACAAGGAATGTTTTGTGGATATTTTATGTTACATTTGTTGAATTCACAAATATTGAATGTATGGAGTGTTTGTATGTACTTATTTTACATTTTGATGTTCGAGCTGGATCTCGACAATTTTTGTAAGTTGTTATCATTATTTTTCAAATAAAATTTACGAACTAAATTTTTTGTAGTCTCTATCTGAATTATCTCAATAATGTACACCTTGATTTAAGGTAAAGGCTATATATTTCATTTATGGTGTACTTGCTCGTGACAAAATCTCTCATATGGATACAGTATCAAACATTCTAATTTTTGTATTTATTAGATTTGTAATTTCCAAATGTTATTATGGCAACCTGTTTATAGTTCCCACATCTCGTAATTTTATAATGCCAGGTTTTCTTTGAATCACCTCGATGAGTGCCCTGTGTTTTTATGTAACTATGTTGTAATCGTCAGCTGGGTGGCTTACGACACTGGTGCTTTTGTCGGGTAACGAATGACAGTGATTTTAAGAGCACTTTACCCGTTTAAGTTATGTTTGTTGACAATCCCGCATCCCTGACCAGAAAAGACCTGGATGTAGCGTTGTTAGACAATTAGCAAAGAATTCCTCTCAAACTGTTGCTAGGGGTCGTCTTGATCTTACTATGAGGTATGAGCACAGTTCATTGTTGAAGGAAGGCCTCATGGTGACTCACAGATGACAAGATGAAGAACAACAATAAAAGCGTTTTTCCTTTGCTTAGATCTATCATGTATTTGTAGAGACTTGTCTCATGTGCATTTACTCCATTTCCTATCATTGTTTATATATAAGAATATAATCTGTAAAATTTGACATCCAGTATATCAGTTTGCTTTTCAAATGTTTGTCTTCAGTTGAATTTCAACACATATTTTATGTTGTATTCACGATAATATTTGCATGTTGTCAAATTGCTAAGAAAGAAAATAACTTAAAATCGTATTGTAATTGTGATGTCAAATTGTAAACCTAGGTCAAGATCATAAAGACCACGTGTTTACAAATCAAAAAGACGCAGAAAACATTCTGTTTTCTAATAATTTTGTTAAAAGCGTAACGCCCGTGAGTGAACATAGGGCCCGTACACCAACCTCTCAATTTGACATTTGGTTTTTAATAGTAAATATAGATTGACAACACCAAAATGTCCTAAAATTGGTAAGATTGTTTCTCGATTGATTGAATCAGTTTAAGGCTCACTTGTTTTTGGTGATTTTAATGTTAAACCATAAACAATAGACATTCTTAATTAGTATCGATTAATACAGTCAACAGCTTATTTTATATATTTGCTTAGTAATTGCCAATAGTTTAGGCGTTTGAGATAATTTATAGTGTAGAACTGGTACAGCTGTAACAGTAATCATTACACAGCAGTCAGGCAATTTGACCCGTGATTATACTTGATGGTAATTCAAAGATGATTGAAGGTCATTATTGTTATTGTTTGGTTTTAATTCATTCTATTAATTGTTCCGTTTTTATGATTTTTTTAAAATTTTTGTTAAAATAAGTTTTGATATAAAATTCACCATATTTCGGATTTTACCCAATCCATCATCAGCCATCCGGGTTGATCTATTGTCGATCTTTCAGGACAGGATATGGTGTTGTTTATTTTGGAATGGTTTTCATTTTGCAATAAAAGCACCAAATCCCATCTCTGTACTGATTATTTCGGGCCTCAAATATTTCTCTGTAATTTATGTTTACACACAAATATGCTGTGTTTTCGTAATTTTTTTACTTCCACATAGTCGTCATGACATTATGATTCGCTGAGTATTGTCAGCTTATAGTCTGATTACATGTAAACGGGTGTTTCGACTCTTATTTTAATAAGCGGCGAGTCTCTTCAGTGGCCTCCGCTTTTGTTTGCAGATTAGTTTATTCATCATTGTATTTAACACAATATATGTTGGACCATACACCAGTTTTAATTGCACCAATATTTTGTTTATTTAATAATGTTAAAAGCGTAACACCCGTGAGAGTGAAACATAGGGCCCGTAAACCAACCTCTCAAACTCTCACGGGTGTTACGCTTTTAACATTAACAGCAAATTTTGCATTTGTTTGTATTGGGCATTACCCGATAATGTCAGCGTTCTCTCGTCAAATACCAATTTATACCATCATTGTCGGGACTCCTGTATACTCACACGGTCATAAGCATCTACAAGTTTATTTGATAGCTCCAGATTTTTTTTCTAGAATGATGTTAAGTTGGTATGCTACGTTTTCTCTGACAGTGAATAGATTAACATATTCCTTTCTTACAAAATAGAATGACAAGAAAGATCAAATATATATATATATTTATATAAACAACATAAAACAAAGCAAAAAACGCCAAAAATTCCTATTGTGCTAGATCTAAACAGATACAGACAATGTGGTTAATTTATAAACTTTCAGTATGAACAATGTGAATAGCACTAGTATAAATACTGTTTATATTTCAACTCTATCCGAGTCTTTTTCAACAAAATATATAATGAAACAATAAACTATTTACAAAAAAATACACTACAAAAAATAATTTAAAGTAAACTACATGTCTGAGACTGAAGGCGTGACCTCAAGACTGGCAAAATATGCAAGTCATCGCAATTGATCAAAATAGATCGTGGAATTTAAACCAGAAAAGATCCAAAGAAAGCTATTGGATCGATCGTTTAAAACCCAGTCTTAAAACCAGGGTTATAGATCAATAAATGCATTTAATCTAGTTTAAAAAAAATAAAGAAATATTGCAGCAAAAATTATGAACAAACACCAGCAAATATTTTTTTCACATCACTATAATTGAAGTCAAGCCTTCACTCTCCGAAATAAGCATTTTTTTTCTTTATTGATGGTGTAATGTTGGTTGGGTAGGGGATTGTTTTAAGGTATAATAACTTCATTCTTATTGTTTTTTAATTCATGGAATATGTGGATTCTCAACTTTAGTTTTATTCCATTCAATAAAAATAATACCATTTGTATTAAATTCCGTTGTTGTGCGTATTTATCCAAAATTTTACATTTTACTGTCGACTGTACTTCCTAAATAGCCTGAAAATGTACAGAATACCATTGTATTAAATGTGCTAAAAAGGAGAAGATCATTCATTTCGAAAATTTTCAAAAAGAGTTGTGTCCTAAAGTAAATAAATGTATATAAAAGTACCCAGAACCTAACTTGAGTTGTATTAATATGGGTTCTCAATTATACCTGTCAACAGTTGCATTGGGTGCCGTATATAGGGCCTCTTTATTTCCACAATATATAATGCAGGATTTGCAAAACCTTTATTAAAGTAAGCCTATAATAAATGCCTTGAATTGTGCTATCTCAGACATATTTTTAATCATGCTTATGAATATGGCCTTGTGTCATTTCTGTTCTAATGGATTGTAGCATATTAGTAGAAATTCATTTTATCGCAATCAATACACGTTTCTAAGCATTAAATTTCTGATGACGGATTGTGATTTGTATGCAGTCATATTGTTGACAATTAGATTGAAAGGCGATCCAGTATCAAATATTTATATAATGGATAGATTTATTACAATGGATTGAAGCATAACTATTAACATAACTAATAAAATATATAGTCTTCAACCTACAGTACGTCGGTGCTGACCCAAAAGCCGATATTATTTGAAACCTTGAAATATTTAAACTTTTTATTGTTGAAATGAAGGAGTATCTCTCTCATGCAATGCTCTGTTCTAAGATGATTTTGGTTTTACATTTAGATCATATTGGTTATTTGTTCTTTACCAGTTTTTTTAACATCCCTGAATTGTTGGCCTTCCTTAATAGGAAAAATGAAAGGATATGGAGTGAATGTACATGTGACAAAAACGCACACGATACATAGAAAACTCCAGTTTATCAAGGACAGGGCTTTTATTCCTGTCTACATCTTGATTAGATTTTATCTGCACTGAAGAGACATGTTAAGTTGTCGAAATGTGCATATGCAGAGAATAAATTCACAGTTACTTCGCTATTTAGTTATTACAACAAAAGTAATAATTATAAAAGTGACCACGAAAACGTTACAATTGTATAAAATTTATAAAAGATTTAATTTACAAAATCCTGTTTTTCATTGTGGACCATCATGAAAAGGCACTTCTTTGTTTTAGAATAGAACTTGTATAACAGCATTTCCCAATTACCCTATCCCTTTGATTCACTTAAATAAAAATTGAGGTATTTTTTACTCTCAATTTGCAATCTTTATTATGTTACCTTGAGTTATCAATTGCTTAGAAGAATATCCCAGAAAGACAGAAACACACACACACACACACACACAAAGACAACAATACTTATACCAAATTGTTGCTACAATGTATCAAATGCCAATTTATGATGCAGTTTCGTCAAACATGTATTAACACTGAAAGGATACGGAGTAAATACACATGAGAGAAAGTCTCTACAAATACATAATAAAACAAGCAACGGAACAACGCTATATTGTTCTTCATTGAAGTTTTTTCATAGCACAGGGTTTGAAAAGGATAGAAATTTGCATGGGATATAATTTATCCGCAGTACTTTTCGTTCGGTGAATGCGAAACACATAAAACGAAACAGTGAAAGATTACTTTGACTTAAAACCACCACTAGTTATTTTATTATTGGCATAAAAATTGGAAGCATTGCATTCTTTAAGTGGTATCATGATTAATGGTTCCTTTCGTTGGTTTTACCATGTATTTATAGAATAGCAAGGTACCGAAGGTAAACTTTGATTCTGTATTGTTTCATCCGTTTCCTTTCACTGTTTATTATATATGGCAACATGGCATAGAATTGTGTTTACTATAAACATATAAAAAAGCTGGCATTGAGTTTTAATCAATGAAATATGTAATGAAACATTACCATTCAAAATGAAGAAATTTTCGAATCAGGACTTATGATTTAGGACTTAAAAAAATCCGTCTCAAATGATTATGAAGAAGTAGATATAAGTTCCTTGTTTAAAATTCGAAAATTTGAACTGTCATTCAAGATTCAAGATTGGCTACTTACTACTGGGGTGAACATTTTTTCGGCCTTTTTATAGCGATTGCTGCCGATCGCGTTGCAAACGGACACAACCGTAGTGGAAGGGGAGATTACCGCACCAGAAAAGTTATTTAACCAACAATGCCTGTTCAAAGTCAGGACTGTTGACCCTTTGGATATCGGCTTCTGACAATTCTGTATGGTAATGTTGTTATTAATGAACCTTTGATACATCCTTCAGTTAATGATCTTCCATATGGTTTGATGCTATCTGTACTGAAGAGTTGTTGAAATGGCTATCGGCAGAAAAAAATATTTACGGTTACCTCGAACTAGCTAGGTATTGTGTTATTTATTACCAATTGGTCGATGCCCCTGTTGGTGGATTATTAGTGACCGAGGATAATCACAAACACAGTTACCTCAGAATTTTGTTATTAATTACCCCGGGTAGATGCCTTTCCTGGTGGACTGTTAGTCACCGAGGGTACTCACCAACATAGTAACCTCGTTATTGTGTTTTTTCTTATTGTGGGTACACCGAAAAACGGATACCGAAACAGCAAGCCAACGGAAAAGGCTAGAGAGCAACAATAATTTTTGTAAACAACCACACCATTTGAAAAACCAACTCATCAGCTATATCCTTGAAACACAGTACCCTAGGACAGTTTACCTTACAACAGGTTGGGCATTATCCTCAAGTTTAGGCATTATACCCATTTTCAGGGATAATATCAATTTACAATGTAAACATTTGTCAAACAATCAGTTGACTACAGTGAATGCCTGAAGGCCAATCAAGTGTCAGCTAACCATGACTGAGTAGGTGCTCACTTCTATTGTAGATTTTTTGTCATCACTCAAGATATCAAAAGGGTCAATTTTATCTTTTATGACTGATATTGGTAGGTCAGAACATCAGATTGGAATACAAAAGAATTCTAAGTTAACTATAGGGGAAAAAAGTTGACAACAATTTTATCATTTTAAAAAGAAAGTACAACTTTGGCCACAAGTTGATGAGAATATGCCCTTTTGTAGTTTTGATATTTAATTATCCAACAAAATGATGAAACCCTTGGAATCAGGGACTTGTGTATATCCTTTTTGGGGGGATTATACCTATAATCGGGTATAATACCCAAATATGAGGATTGCTCCCAACCTTTACAAGGCAATATAACGACTGTAATAGACAATTTGGTTTGGGCTTTGATAAAAATATCCCTTACTAGTAAATGTTTACAAATAGAAAAAGAATTTGTTCTGACGTGGATTGTATTGATATGTTGTATTAATTTTTGTACTTGTAGTTTCCCCTAGTAAAACAGCTGTCCTCGTCATTTGAAGAGACAAAAGATGTCGAAATTGCCATATGCGGAAACTAAATATACAACTTCTTTATTTTGTTATTTGGCCTGGTACAGAATCTGTCTTGATTACAAATTTTTAATACCATTATAATATAATATCAGGCCAAAGTCGAATAACAGGTGCCTTTGTTTAGACAAATGTTTATATGGCAATGCTTTATTTACTGGTATAGTCTTAGAAACTCATTATAGCAATCAATACACGTTTCTGAGCATATTTTCTCAAGAGAAGTAGTGATTTGTATTCATTGGTTGATGACAAGATTGTTGGCAGATTTACATAATAGATAGACTTACATGTAACATTGGAATAACATGAATAAATTACATAAAATATAAATAATTTATTAATAACAAAGGGAACAAGGCTACTATAACGACACAACAATAGTATTTTTTACAGGGCATAGTGATAAATTAAATGTCTAATTTAATTGTTAACTTAGGAGGTACGTTGGTGTTAAATAACTTAATACCGAAGTTGCTGTAAATTTCGATTCTGCTTATGCACATTTCGACATCTTATGTCTCTTCAGTGCAAATAAAATCAAAATATAAGAAATCCATATACCGAAATATGTGAGAACAAATTACCAATAGGATCTAAACAGAAAAACCAACATCAGCTAAGGGAGAAAGATATTCCTTAGTTTTGGACAATTGATGCAATTCGTATCAATACTGTTAAGCATCTTACTGACAATCTTAAAATGAAGCTAGACTTATTTTATTCACTAGTATTTGGAATGTTCTGAGTTCAGTAACACTGTATTTTTTTCGTCAACTTCGTGCTCATTTTGTCAATCACAGAAAAAGCGTAGAATAGTTAAATATGGTTTACTGTTATTTTCATAATATTGAATAAAGATATTGAAGGACTTGAATAAGTCTATATGGCTTGATTTTAATAAAGTTTAAGGAGGACGACAAACATATTTCAGTTACACGTGTTTATGATATTAAAATAATTAAGCTGATTTCCGATATACCTGAACTATAATGATGTCAATTGATTTTGAAGCAAAATTATCTCTAATTATTTGATTTCAACAACTTCCATTCCTGTACACAGGCAAATTTTGTAAACGTGAATTTCACCTGATTTTTTTCACGTGATTTTTACGTTAATCGAACACTTGTTGCAATGAATTATTCGACCAGTTTTTGCAAGGAATTATTCGACCAGTTTTTGTAAGGAATTATTCGACCAGTTTTTGCAAGGAATTATTCGACCAGTTATATTGTTGCAAGGAATTTTTCAGGAGTAAAGCCAGCATCCTGGCTTCAAGAGACAAAGCCCCGTGGGCTGTTAAAGTTTGGATGTAAATTGGATTGCAAAATATATTGTTAATTTCCCAATTCCTCAATAATGCAATCTTTCTAGGAATCTTTCTATTACAGCAGTACAATACCGATGGAACAATGGGTTCATTAATTACACAAGATGAAGCCCAGACAACAGGCAAAAACAACATATAAAAACACATAAACAGAAAAAAAAACAAAATTTAAATCAAGAGTCTTACAATGAGAAGTCCAATAAAATCCGAGAGACATCATGCTCCGGAAGGTTAGGACTGCCCTCCTCCGAGGATATAATTTTAGTCATTAAAGAAGATTAATACTTGGACTAAGTGGTTTTGTTATGCCAAACAGCAAGATTGAGATAATAAAAGCGTGAGTGGATGTAAAAGTTAAAATTATTATTAATGGTAAGGGTTCTGACAAGAATGCAATGAAGTAAACCTTTATTTCTTGATTCGTATGAGCACTTTAGTTATAAATTATATTCAAGGAATTAATATTATTTATATTGTGATTTACCTGAAGAAAAAAAATGGTTTAGCATATCGACCATCTTCAGGTATGAAAGATTTATCACATTTTCATACATGTTTCAAATAAAGCAAAATCTACATTTCTTTTTCACATGAAAAAGAAAGATTAATTCATAAAAATTTCTACTAGTAAGCAATTTTGTGATGCATCTTTCCGGGTTCATATCACCAATCTTTATTTGTACCCTACTTTTTAATGTATTGCTAATGACTTTCAAATGTTATTTTTTTTTAATTGCTGCATTCATGACAAAACTGTCAAGATCCAAAATCAAAAGGTCAAAAGGCATTGCAGGTGCAAAGCCCTAGGAAAAACTATCTACTGTAATGCCGTGACCTTGTACAGGTAGAATAAACCTGCTTTATGGCGTACCTAACCCTCTTCCATTCCGGTTCGTGAATGTTAGTAGTTCAATAGCAAGTTCTATTTAAATGAAGAGTTTTATCACAAAATGAACATTTGTTTTCTTTGAATGGATGCAACATGATTTGCCCTTGGTAAATATTCATTGACCTAATTCAAAGGTAAGATTTGTTTAATCTTCAAGTGGACTGTTCCGACTTCAGGTAAGAAAGAAAAGAATTTTTTATTCCCTCCCCAGACTAAAATATGATAAGAAGACCAAGGCATACATGATGAAGAATAACAATAAAAGCGTTGTTCCATTGCTTGGTTTAACCATGTATTTGTACAGACTTTGCCTTAAGTACATTTACTCCATTTCCTTCCATTGTGGGGCCTGAGTGGCCGAGGGGTTAAGGTAGTTCTACTAAATATACAACCACTGTAATTCATCACCACTGTAGTGTGGGTTCACGCCCCACTTTGTACATTACAAAAAGAGTGCACTCGACTTCAAATCGTAAGTGATAAGGTATGTCAGTTACCTGCCCAAGGTCTTTGATTCTCTCCGGTTTCCTCCACCATTAAAACTGACATAGCTGAAATACTACTGAAAGTGACATTAAACCCCATATCAATCAAACAATCCTTCCATTGTTTAGGACACATGCTGTATTAACCCTTGGAAAACTTCATCTTTTAGGTTCTCGGGTGAACACAGAATGTGATATTATTTCAGACATGTGTTATTCTCTATATGAAAAAGAAAGGAAATGGGGTAAATGTCAAGGAGACAACATCCCATATCCAGGTTAAAACGACCAAAAACAAATCATCTAGGGGTCACCATAT
>MJUU01050772.1:17087-30712 GCA_002080025.1 Modiolus philippinarum | reverse complement strand
AATTTCCGTTGACTATGATATCAAGCCTTCTTACATATGAAATTTCAATTGAAATACTTCTAAATAGATTTGGTATAACAACATCATCAATTATGAAAGAAGAACATGATATTGTGCAATGCAAAATATATTCATCTTTTATTTGATGTGTCTGCTATTTACAGCCTTTCTGTTTTTTTTCAGCTGTTGATTTCATACCTTGCAACCCGAAGAAGCAGAGTATTTTGTGAAACCTGTCCGTCAGTTCATAAAGGCTTCCAACTGAATATTTGTGAACTAAATATAACAAACATGTCTTAAGGTACACGTAACTCCTACTTCATTTGTGTTAATGTCCGTTTGCAACTTAACAGTAATAGCTGTTGAAAGGTCAGAGACAGTGAAAAGAAATGTACTTAGTAAAAATGATCATGAATCTGTTCGGACCGAAACTTTTATTTTTTTGCATAAGGGTTAATATTTTGTCAAGAACTTTTTATAAGATCTTGGGGCTAGAATTATTTTTGAAGCTTTGGTTAAGGCGGTCACGGAGAGAACAATTTAGAGCTGTGGAATTATTTTTGAAGCTTTGGTTAAGGCGGTCACGGAGAGAACAATTTAGAGCTGGAATTATTTTTGAAGCTTTGGTTAAGGCGGTCACGGAGAGAACAATTTAGAGCTGGAATTATTTTTGAAGTTTTGGTTAAGGCGGTCACGGAGAGAACAATTTGGAGCTGGAATTATTTTTGGAGATTTGGTTAAGGCGGTCACGGAGAGAATAATTTAGAGCTGGAATTATTTTTGAAGCTTTGGTTAAGGCGGTCACGGAGAGAACAATTTGGAGCTGGAATTATTTTTGGAGATTTGGTTAAGGCGGTCACGGAGAGAACAATTTGGAGCTGGAATTATTTTTGAAGCCTTGGTTAAGGCGGTCACGGAGAGAACAATTCCTAATGAGAAAATCTACACAAGTGGAACTAACTCTTGCATGACGAATCAACATTCACTCTGTAAGCAGCAAACAATCATTGACCAAGCTTTCTAATTTACGTTTTGTCCAATGTTTGTAAGCAGCAAACAATCATTGACCAAGCTTTCTAATTTACGTTTTGTCCAATGTTTTTCCTTTTTAAGATTGTGGTCTTGGCGTTAGTACCCCATCTGTAATTGGTTTAATTAGTATCTTTATTATGCTATAGGGACACGGAAAGGGAAAAATTGGGATCCCATAAATCCGTTCATTCAACCCTACCTGTAGCTTTGGCTAGAGCCTTTACCTAGTCCGGATATTCCAAGTGCCTATCGTTACTTATGTTTGTCTTTCTTCTTCATGTGTGGTGTGTGTTTTTGCTAGCGCAGTTCCTTATTGTGGCTTGTGATTGTAGTTTTTGGCCATTGTATATATTACTATTATCCTTTCTTTAGAAGTCTGTGGCAATTTCGCATAATAATAAATCATTCGTAAAGTGAGTCTTCCAAGTTTCAGTTTTATTATGAAAAGGAATATGAAACTATCATGAAAGCAGGATGTAATATAAAAATTTGGTATTGCTCTTTGTCGGAAAATTGCTGTCATGATCAGGAACAATATCAGTCAATGAATTAGTGAAACTTTTAAGGCAGTTAATTTTATCTTATAACAACTGAATAGGTTATTAAGTATGGGTTCCTGAAAAACATTATATCGCAACATGCGTTAATGGGCTTTTATTGGTCTATAAATCCATTAAACTTTTTGTAAAATACATTCTCCAAAAAAGTTCTTGTAATATAATCTCAGCGTAAATTGACTTAATACCTTATAATGGCAAGACAGTTTTTTAGCAGATTATCAGTGTGAGATGTGTTTACGTGGATCCTTCTTGACTCCTTGAATTATCAAATAAAAACAAGAATTACGTTGAAAAGACGTAAACAAATAGCATTTTTTTTCCTTCATATAAGAAAGCATTGACCGTCGGTGTAAATACGAATTCCTCCGTAACGTCTGCATATTTTGTCCTCTTTTATAATTGTATTTTATTTTAAAGCTTTATTATCATTATTGAATTGATTTACAGTCGAACGTCTATGGCTCGAACACCTAAGGGACAGATGAAAACATTTCGAGATACAGGATTTTTCAAGCTATCAAGGTCAAACTTTGTATAAATTTGAACAAATATAATCTCAGCGTTAATGGACTTAATATTTTGTAATGAAGAGACAGCTTTTTAGCTGATTAGCAGAGACAGATGTGTTCACGTGAATCCTAATGGACTCCATGAATGATCAAATAAATACAAGCAATTCATTTTCGTCACCACGTGGAAAAGACGTAAACAAATAGCATTTTGTTTTCTTCATGCAAGATAGCATTGACCGTCGATGTAAATACGAATTCCTCCATTACGTCTGTATATTTTTTTCATCTTTTTTTAAATCGTTTGATTGCTGGGACACCCAAAGGATCGATGACAACATTTCGAGATGCATGGCGTTTCAAGCTTTCAATGTCAAAAATTCGAAAAAAATGCAGAGAAAGAAGCAAATGACAAAAGAATCTCCAAAAATAAATTAAATAAGAAAATCAATACAATTGAGACAATTCAAAGGAAATTGCAATCAAAAAACTAAATGAAACAAAAGAAGAAGATAAACAAAAACAAAAAAATTTACTCCATATCCTTTCGTAAAATATTGTCGGAGCTTGCATGAGGGAGATACTCCTTAGTTTTCAACAAAATTTACAAAAATTTAGATATTGTAAGGTTCCAAATAGAATAGGTTTTCGGATCAGCACCGACGTACTTGAATACTCTAGGGGACTAACAGTCCACCAGTAGTGGCATCGACCCAGTGGTAGCAAATAACTACCAAAGTTACTGTGAATTTAATTTCTGCATATGCACAATTCGACAACTTATGTCTTCAGTGCAGATAAAATCTAAACGTTTGGAACTTGTTTTTGTAAAACAACGATACGACCGTTTCACGAGCTGACAGTGGAAGTGGGAGTTGAATTTGCTAGTTTTAGTGCGTCTTTCTTACATGTATTATTAACTAAAATTCCCATCTATTTTTTGGAGGCTCATTATATATCTAAATAGTTTTTGTATTTCAAACGACAGTTAATTTGTTATGAATCTCAAAGGAAGAAGCAGGAGATAGTTACTCTACCGGTGCACCTGATCGCATGCATGATTTTTTGATTGGGACCTTGTTGTTCATCTTTGTATGTATGTGTGTCTTCACTTTTTTCTGTGCCGTACTCGTGTCTTTGTTTCTGTTTTTTTTTCGATGATGTCATTGTCCTTGGATTATTCATTTTAGATTGACGGTTCTGTTGACAAATAGAGCAAAATAAAAGATATTAATATTCAGGTACATGTACTCATAATATTTTATGTGGACAATCCAAATCAAATCTTTGAAGATTATATACTCTAGAGTAAGAGATAAAGGGAATAATAGAAGAAATTCGCTCTATATCATTTGTAGGACTTGCGTACAAAATTTACGACAAAAGGGACGGCTTAAGTTTGAAAATCATTCATTTCTAAAATGGAAAATAACAATCCCATGCATTTTTCCTGCCTACGGAGTGTATATTACACAACTGAAGCGCATAGTTATCTCCAATTAGAATAGTGGCTGTCATGCAAGGGCTTTTCATACGCCATTCAAGATATAGTTTGCAAATTGTTTTTAGGTTCCTAGGAGACAATCACAATATGCGTATTTCCAGTGTAAAATGTTCTACATTTAACCGATTTAAAAAAGAAGCAAAAATTAATTAAAAGAAAAATTTCATACAAAATTTTTACGTTTTTTTTTAAGAGCATCAGGAGAGATATTCAAAACTTTCTACATAGGATTCAATGTGTCTCGGCTACAACTACAATATATACACAAGACCATATATACATCAATCCTGCTTAAGGTTCAAGGGCACCTTACTAAAGATGCCAGGCATTAATTCCTCAGCACTAATGTAAATTCAAGTTTCAATGTAATTTCTAAAGTCGGTTATTTTTCAAATTATTATCTCTGTTTATGATGTTATCAGAAATCGGATGTCATCTGAGGATGCCATACAAATTACAATAACTGCACTAACATAGGTCAATTTAGTGGACTAAGACGCATGTACATATACATAATTATAGCTTTGATTATACGTACCCATTTATACATTGTGGTATTACAATCAATAATGCTCTTAAATCTGTAAACATTATATATCAGTCAGTACTTATGATGGACATTAAATTAATTTAGCTGTATCTTACATTTATGTTTAAATCAATGGCTTCTCAACCGATTATTGTTGTAAGGATAACACGACAATCAATGATAAACTGTAGTTAATACGAACATCATGCAGGAAAATTGATTGTCTCTCGGTGTATTTTCCATACAGATCGATATGTATACAATATTGTAAAAAAATCTTTAAAAAAATATTATATCCAACATTATTAAACTACCTCAGGCAATAAATGAGCGAACAAATACATCTACATGTTGTTTACCACTGCTATCTTATTTGTCACATATGGCTGGCAAGCACAAAACAATATTAATAAAATTAATTGGCTTCAAAATAACATAGATACATACAACCTTGTCCTTATAAGGAGATGTGTTATTAATATGTTTTAATACGTTTGTTGTGATGAACAAGGGATTTCCAGCACTGAATATTATGTTACACATGTGTTATATCTGTTTAACCATCAGGTATTGCTTTTGTAATTGTGTATATGTTCAGACGTTCAGTTTGGTACTCTTTATAGTGTCGTGTTCATGGGTAGCACCGTAACTTGTCCAAAGCAGAATAAACCACAGATTGTTTGGCAATAAAAGCTGAATTTACAATTAAACAGTCAAATTCAAATAATTTCATATCAAATCAGAAATAAATCAAGTGAGTTAAATCTAGTGGTCATGGGTAGTTTGTGGTCTCAAACAAATAGACGAAACAGAAAAGATTACAGTAAACACCCACAATGACCGAAAATTGCAAATACAAGTCAAGAAACAGACTAAACACAAAATAAAGCAGTAACCACCTAAAATGACTGAACATTTTAATTACATGCCACAATCCACAAGGCATTAGAAAAACACAATGAAAGACCAAAGATAAACGAAATTAACGATACAAACTTGGGATGACCGGGCTTGGTTCCAGCTCAGGCAAAAGATTGCGATGAGGTTTGTCCGGTTTATTGGTACCCAAATCTTTCCTTTATCTATCACGTTTCTCTATAGTCTAATTAACATACGAATTAAACTAAATACAGGTAGATATCTAACTTTAAGACCACAATCTAGAGAAGGAAAGAACAAGGCAAAACGTAATTTTGTAAGATTGGTAAGGGGTGCTCGCAGTTAATCTGGATGCTAGCTCAAGGAGCCTTGTCTCCTGGTAAAACTCTGTCGTACTACGGAAGAAGAGTCAAACTCCAAACATCCCAAAGGGTTTTGTAAAGAATCATCATAAAATTTTCAAGTGATGGGATCCCAAAGCTGATTTGACGGATTCAAGCAGAATATCCTGTCGATAACATGTACAAACCAAACTGCACATATACGCAACATTCCTGTTTCGAAAGTTTATTGTGAGAAACAATGATTTTTATATAAGACAGTCCAATCACAGTTGTCACATTTGGTCGAGAAATGAAGTTTGAACATAGTGAAGGTATATTCAAAACAAAGACAAACTGTGCAAACAGCTTACATTTGATGTTTCATACCACTTTACACAGTAAATCCCTTTAATTATGCACAAAATCATGAAAATGGCATTTCAGTGCCAAAAACAAATTTATTACACAACAGCTGTTTTTTGGCTATATTGTTGTAATAATTGCACGAAACTTCAAAATTTACACTCAGTTACCCATAAACACATGTTTTGCATAAGTTTAACTATAAAAATATTTTATTACGTGTTTTGAAATTTCACATTGATATTTCACATGTGTTCATGTATGGAAAAAAAACAATTTATTGATTTAGCATTTAAAGTAAAATTTGGGATTTTCAAAACCTCCTTGGACAATTCATATCTTAAGTTTATCCTGCCCAAACCCATATATGTTCGAGTTATGTCTAAGATACGATGTACATTGTAGTAACGATATCGTCGACAGACAACGTTAGATGTGTAGTTTTATGGTGGAGTTGTACTTGTATGCCAGGATAGATATATAGTTACGATTATTTTAATTGTGGAACAACACTTGTCGATATAGACAGAATTGCACTGACATGGACACAATACCGTCAACAACGCTAATATTTCTAGCTGTACATATTTTTCGATGTAGACGATAGCATTAAGACTGCTACGATATCGTTGCGATGTCAAAAATGCTAGTGATCAAGGTGAAGGTATGTGTCGATATCGACAGCATCGTTACGATTTCGATGCTGTTTTCAGGAAAAATTGTCCTAGCAGCCGAGACTGCTCGATGTCGTTATATCGCTATGACCCTTACGGAATCTTAACATCACTGTAGAAAAGAAGTTCGACGAATCCTTAGAAAAGGTCCTAAATATCGCCTACCTTCAAAAATAAACTGGCAACCATGTTTTGATATAATTGAAAACGCAATAACAAATTATTGTAAAATATGGTGCAAACGAGAAAGTACAGACAAACATGGTCTTGAACTCACTATGAGGTAAAAGTGTTTACTATTTTTTGAAGTCTTCATAGTGACTTCAAGAAGAAGAACAACAACGAAAGCGTTGTTCCTTTTGCTGAATCTTACCTGGTATTTATAGGGATTTTGTCCCATGTACATTTACTAAATATTAATGTAGAAAAGATAACAGGAAACACTTACAATGGCCGAAACTCACAATCACATGTCACAATACACCAGGGAACCGCACAAGAAAAACAATAAAATGATAAAAGACAAACATGGACAACGATAGGAACTCGGGATAGTCGGATCCCTTTATTTGTTCATATAAATTTGTTCAAGGAGAAAATCATCACCAAGGTCACCAGCAGAATAAATTTTTATAAAGATAATTATGCTGAGTCACCTCTTAACTGTGTATAAAAAGAATTAAGTCTAAATCGGAGGATCTTGGTAAAAAGAATGTGTTTGTATCTCTTGACAAGGCTTCCATGAAGAAATAAATTACCAGTAACCTCGGTATTTTGTTATTCCAACAACGTTGTCGTCGTCTGAAAGACATACTACATCGACATTCAATAAAACGACTTGGACAAGTTGAACACTTTCAAACGTATCTATTTGGACGAAAAACGCTAACCAAACAACACTATAAAGATACAGAGATACTTAAAGTTCCACATAAAGACCTTGCCTACCATGTAATGGGTTTATAATCTTATAATAAACAAATATCCCATCAAGCATCGTTTTATTCCGGCACCTAGTAAGAGTTTTACTACTTACTTATCAATCGATTTGACTAGTTCACTTATTTGTATAAAGGAGTTATTTATTAGATACTGTGAAAAAACTTATCAAAACTCTGGTGGAAATTACTTTTGGAGTGTGAAAAATTCTATTGAAGTTTCAGTTAAACTACAATTAATTCAAAAGACCAGTCTCATTCATCGACAGTTATGATTTTCCTACACTTTTAAACACCCTTTCCGAATAAATTGATTTAATCCAAACGTATAAATTGGTTTTTTAAATCTGGTCTGCAGTTCATTTGTTCTATCAGACAGCAAGGATTTTTCTCTAATTGTTCCTAGACATGTAATGATACGACTAATGCACTCAATCTCTTGCTGGACAACATTTTTTTTCGCCGGCAGATTAGCGACCAGCAACCCCTGGACCCATCTTTCAAAACTACTAGTACATATCGACATATGGAAAGTCATTATCAAAAGCTAGCCAGAAAGAAGTACCCATAATGAAAAATCTCGAAAAAGAAAGCCAAAGCCAGGACCCAAAAACTTCCACAGAATGCAATACACGGAATGAAGCTTCGGTATTTTAAAATGTTAAAATTGTGATTAATATAGTTAAATTCTATAAAATGCAATGTAACTTCTCATGATGAAAAGTTTGACTACTGGGCTGGTGAATACCCTCGGAAACCTCTTGTCTACCAGCAGTGGCACCAACCCCATGATTTCAAAATACAAATATATATTACCTATGTTGCTTGATGAACAATAAAATTTGCTATCCTGTACAAGTGTTTCGAGGAGTAACCGCTCATCAGCAGCATAAGAATCAAAAGTCATTATCAATAATAAGTACGAAAAAAGTAGTCATTACCAACAAATCTCGAAAAAGATAGATAAATACTGGACCTAGTACATTCATCGATGGTAATATAGGGAATGAAGCCTAATCATTTGTAGGGGTTAGAATTGTAGTTAAAACAGTAAACATTTCTATAAAACGCAAAGTTCAATTTTCATGTTAGAGTACTGGGTTGGTGATTATCCTCGGTGGCCTCTACCCCCCACCCCCACCCCACCCCCGCAGTGGCATCGATCCAGTGGTGTCAAAATATAAAAATACCAATTTTGCGTGACGAACAGTAGATTTTGTTTTGCTGCACGCGTTTTGTTTCAAGGAGTGAATGAGAAATTAAAGAACATGTGGTCAGTTGAATGAATTTTAAATACTTTTTATACCGTATAGGAGGTTATTTTCGCGGCTGAAACATTTTGCGGATATTTTTAATAGTGGAAAAAGTATGCCAATATATATATATATATATATATATATATCATAAAAACACATAAAATTTTCGCGGAATTGAATTCCACGACTTGAGTCCATCCGCGAAAATAGGCGAAAATAAAAAAAAAAACCCGCAAAAATTACCTGCTATATCAATGTTTAAAGGGTAAATCATTCATCAGATACCCCCATATAAGATTTGAAGGTACAAGAATACATACTCTATCTTTATAAAAATATATGTTGTGCAATGGCCATAAATTAACGTAAATAAACAAAGAAAAAATTTAAGGTAGGCCACAATTAAAAGGTAAAATTAAACAAAAATATACACACTAAAAAACAGCTAAAATATCCGAAACGGGTTAAAAAGAAATTTAACCCGTTTCGGATATTTTAGCTGTTTTTTAGTGTGTATATTTTTGTTTAATTTTACCTTTTAATTGTGGCCTGCCTTACCATTTTTACTTTGTTTACTCTATCTTTACATTCTAAAGACCTACTTTTATTCACCAGTCCAATAGTCAAACTTGTCTGACATGAATTTAAATTAACCTTGCGTTTATTTAAATTTACTTTTTTTTTATTAAAATTCTAAACCATACAAAATACTGAGGCTTCATTCCATGTACTGCACTCTGTGGATGTCCTTGGTACTAGGTGTTGCGTCCTATTTCGATATTTTTGGTAATGAGTACTTTTTTTGACTACTTATGGGTTATGGCTTATTGTAATGCTGCTAATGAGAGGTTACTCCTTGAAACACGTGTGCAGCATAACGAAATTTACTGTTTATTATGCAACTTTGGTATTTTTAGGAAAAATGAAAGGATATGGAGTGAATGTACATGTGACAAAAACGCACACGATACATGTATATTTTACATAGATCTGTATGCCAAGCTTTGGTTATTTAAAAATATGGTTTGATTTCATAGACCTGGCAATACACAACAAATTAACGTATTATTCATTATTATACATTTGTCTTGCATCTTTTCTGTAACAAAAACTTAAAAGTATAATTGTTGAAAGAGAAACTAAGCCAAATTCATTTTCCAGTGTCAAGATAGCTCATTCTACTGAGTTAATGTGATGCATTTGTAGTCTCTTGAGAATTTGCATCAAAACATCCAATTCCATACATACATTAATTCTCTTTATATGGAATTTTTAGAATTGTGACTTACAAAAATCAAAGGTGGATATTTTCACTGATCCTTTAAAATCAATTTTCCGAGAGTTTGTAGTTTTTTCCCACGGGTAGAAGAGGAAGTGAAAATCAATTTGTAGGAAGCATTGTATGTTGGATGTCTATTGTTATTATGTCTCTTCTGAGTACTTGTCATCAGTATCAATACTACTACTGACGTAATTTTACATTTTTATCGATAATAAATGTTTCCTGTCAATAATTCAAAAAATACAATTCAATTGTAGTGGATATTGCACATGGGATTATAATAGGTTATTTGTTTGTTAGAAGCAAGAGTATTAAGTCAAAGAGAACAGAAAAAGAAAATATTACGCCACGATCGTCGCTTGTGCAGATGTTTTAAAATATCATTAGCATCAATTATATGTTCAAAATTAATATATCAAATTTTTCTTAAAATTCTTTTAACATTTTTGTGAGATAGATCCCAACGAGTCATCTTTGATTAGATGCGAGCATGTCAGCCATTTCCAGTCGTGAGGGTCAAATGAAGTACAGTTTTGTATCTAAAAACCTATCTCAAGTCGAAAATAAAATTACAAAATTTGACAAATAAAGGCCAATAACTCCTAAATGGACATTCAGATTGCCTCCAAATTTCCAAATGGGTACTTATGTTAAAAATTTTTGCAATGTAAAGCTGACCTCTATCTTTTATAGTTTTTTTTCATAAACATAAAATAATTAAAATTTTGAAAATTTAACGGGAAAGGGGCAATAACCCCTGAAAAGGGTTATCAGATTTCCTTCAAGTAGATCTTGTCATGCTGATCACGTTTCTGCCTTTTGATATCTGTAACGGTTTTTGAGCTATTTGCCAAAAACAGAAATTCACCCTTTGTGCTATATTTAGTAACGGCATCCATGTTGTTTGGGACTCGGACTAATCGAACATAATTTTACATCTAGATACCCTGGTAACGATTCAGGCCAAGTTTGGTTAAAATTCGCTCACAGTTTTAGCGGACAAGATTTTTTAAAAAGTTACACCGGATGGGAAAGAAAAGACGCCAAGTGATTGCAAGAACTCGTATGGCCTTTTCGGCCAGAGGGGCTAATATTAGGAAAATTTATATTTTGATCATCTGCTCCGCAATCATTGTACAAAGTTTAACTAAATAATATTAGGGTGTTGTATCGAATGCTCTTAACAAAGATTGCTTATTCGGTCAGCCTTCCGCAAAGAGCTTCGTTTGATATTAGACCTAAAGGAAAAAGAATATTTTATTGATATACTCTGAAACCAATAAAGCAGATCCATCCAAAACTTTTACATGAATGGTAAGCAGGTTAAGGATATGGAGCAAATGCACATGAGACAGTCTCTATAAATACATGGTTCTACGAAGTCAAGGAACGACGCTTTTATTGTTGTTCTTTATCTTCATGATGTATGCAATAAACTTGACAAAAATTGCTTTTTTGGTCCGATCCGATAAAAACATAGCCAGCAATACGAAAATTTTGAAAATAATTTCACACTAGAAAATATGGCAAAGAAAATCTTTTATTAGCCGAGATGCGACGAAGTCGAACTCGGCTTATAATTTGATGAATGGTGTCTGGGCGTCTGGGCGTCCGGGCGTCAACTTTTGGTTTCCGCATGATATCTTGAGAACCACATGTCATATCCAAATGAAACTTTGCACAGACATGAGTTATGATGAAAGGAAGATCCCTATAGATTTTGAGGTTTGTCGGACAAAGGTCAAGGTCACAACTTCTAAAAATAGAACAAAAATTTGACTTATCCGTTTCCACACAATATCTCCAGAACCACAATACACATCCAAATGAAACTTGGCATAGACATGAGTTATGATCAGAGGAGGAACCTTGTAGATTTTGAGGTTGGTGCGACAAAGGTCAAGGTCAAAACTTTTCAATAAAGCCTAAAATCACAGGTTTGGTATTATTTGATAACAAAAATAACTAAAAAAAGTTTTATTGCTCATACAAAAGTAGTTTTTATATTGCTTTAAGATGTAAATTCATTTCAAAGTTCTAATTATATTCACCAACACACTTTTTTTGGATGACAAAAACATAAAAAAAATGATATATTGAAAAGTCAAAATTAAAAAAGGAGGTAATAAATTAAGGGAGGTAATTAATTTAATGTTAAGAAGTATTCAATATTACTTGAAGTCCTTTGCAATGTCCAGTAGAAATAAAATCTTAGATGAAAAAAATACATTTGTGTATTCTGATTATTTTGTAAATCATTTATTTCAGCTATACGTACTACCTGAATTATAAGGGGAACCCCTGCTCAAATTTGTTTTTAAATGGTGGTCTGAAATGGGTTGTAATGGATAGTGGAGCTTTCAGTTGCCATGGAAACAAACCAGAACACCGAATCTTTAAATAAATAAGTGTTCTGCTACATATTTTCTGTAGCATTATAAATTAGATGATAAGAGGAACCCCTGCCAATTTTTTTTTACGAAAAAAAAGGGGGGCTCGGAATGTTTTGATTTCAGCAATACATATTACCTAGATTATAAGGGGAACCCCTGCCCAAATTTTTTTTGAATGGTGGTCTGAAATGGGTTTTAAAGGATAGTGGAGCTTTCAGTTGCCATGGAAACCAAACCAGAACACTGTATCTGAGAAAAACAGTATTGTGCTACACATTTTTCTTCACAATTTTAGAAACATTTGTAAACTAGACTTTAAGGGGAACCCCTGCCAAATTTTTATTTTGAAAGGGGAACTTGGAATGTTTTGATTTCAGCAATATGTATAAACTTGATTATAAGGGGAACCCCTGCCCAATTTTTTTTTGAATGGTGGTGTGAAATGGGTTGTAATGGATAGTGGAGCTTTCAGTTACCATGGAAACCAAACCAGAACACTGAATCTTTGAAAAAAAAATGCTTCTTCATATATTTCTTCACAATTTCAGAAATATGTATAAACTAGATTATAAGGGGAACCCCTGCCATTCTTTTTTTTGAAAGGGGGGCTTGGAATGTTTTGATTTCAGCAATGTTATGTAACCTGGATTATAAGGGGAACCCCTGCCCCAATTTTTTTGAGAGGTGGTCTGAAATGAGTTGCAATGAATAGTGAAGCTTTTGGTTGCCATGTATACCAAACTAGAAACGGAAATCTTTAGAAAAATAGGCATTCTGATACATACTTATGCAATTTCAGCTACAATAAAAAACTTAATTTTAAGGGGAACCCTTGCCCAAAGTTTTTTTTTGAAAAGGGCCTTGGAATGTTTTGACTTCACGCAGTTATCAGCAGTATGTATCACCTAGATTATAACCTCTGCCAAATTTTTAGTCAAGTTAGGACAAAGTCAAACATCCTCAAAAGTTCCATTATAAATATCTGATTGAAATAAAAGAATGTATATGCTTATATGCAACTATTTGCCTATCCGATGATGTACTTATGAAAATAACAAATGATCGCAACTCGGCTTTCGCACCTTTGGTGCGTTTTCTGATTTTCTATTCCTAAGTTAGTAAAAAAAATTGAACTAAAGTGTTCTGCAATGGTGTGTGGAAAACTCTTTGTTCATATCAATTGGATCTGACAAAACACATGGTTGGCAGTTGGGGAATATTTCTTTACATAAGACCCCACGGAAATTGCACAATATTTGCTCATTAGCATAGGGATCTATCATGCGAGGAAAACTGGCACAGTCTTTTAGTCTCTTTTTTTCTCTCCAGATGATTACTCTTTTACCAAATCACACACACACACACACACACACACACACACAC
>MJUU01050772.1:3119-16003 GCA_002080025.1 Modiolus philippinarum | reverse complement strand
ATGTATTAAGTTATTCCGTAATACGTGAAAATAATCGGATTGTGTGATTTCGCATGTCGATTTCATTGCTATAAATATATGCAATACACTGTCACAGGTAAACAAATGTTATTTTCATCTTTGGCAAATTACTGCGCGACAGGTTCATTGATCCGAGACGCAATATAAAAAAAACGAGTAATTTGATAAATATGCATATTGTTTTCAATTTAATAAAACAACGCCGTATTCAAATCAAGAAAATGAAGAAATATAACTTAAAAACTCAATGTATACGATTTTGAAAGAAACTTGCGCACTATATTTAATTGGAAGTACGAAGATCATCTTTAAGGGCTGTTAATAGGCTTGAAGCCTCATGTGATTTTTTTTATCTCTCCAGCCATTTCATGGCTACGAGATAAAAATCAAAGCTCCGATGGAGCTGAATCTCGAAGCCCTGAAAATCTGTACGTGGCAAAACTTCGTAGTCATCCAAAGAACTGCTGCAAACGTCTGCATGTATTAAGTTATTCCATAATAATCGGATTGTGTGATTTCGCATATCGATTCCATTGCTATAAATATAATTATGCAATACACTGTCACAGGTAAACAAACGTTATTTTCATCTCTGACAAATTACTGCGCGACAGGTTCTTTGATCCGAAAGGCAATATAAAAAACGAGAAAATTGATACACATGCATATTGTTTTCAATTTAACATAATAACACCGTATTCAACTCAAGAAAATGAAGAAATATAACGTAAAAACACAATGTATACGATTTTGAAAGAAACTTGCGCACTATATTTTATCGGAAGCACGAAGATCATCTTTTAGAGCTGTTAATAGGCTTGAAGCCTCACGTGATTATTCCTTGTCATATTAACATCTCTCCAGCCATTTCATGGCTTCGAGATAATAAAGTAAAATGACATAAAACAAAAGTAGATTCCTGCTGTATCATGCTATATCAAATTTAACAGAATACAGATGTTTAATTTGAAAATCATGATAATTAATAGGCTAATTTTCCGCTTTGAAACTATCTTCGTTATGGAATTGAAAGGCTATATACGGATCAACCTCATTAGAAATATTTTCACTGCTTCCTTTTTGCTATATAAATTTAAGTTCTAAAGAAAGCACGCTTTGCTAGAACATTTGGCATCACATTCACGTGTCATAAGAGCCTGTATCCACCAAGACAATCCATCTGATCTGCACTGAAGAAACATTAGCTGTCGAATGGCCAAATTCAGAACTCAATACAAAGTAACTTTGGTAATTTTGGGATACTGGGATCTTTCAATGATGTTATAGTGACAGCCATTGAATTTCTTGAGGGATGAAATTAACATAGACTGAACAAATCCCTGACTAAGCAAATTTTGGGACAGTGTTTTTGCTCTGTTAAAAAAAATCACTGTACAAACTGCACGCCCGACAGTAACGAATTGACTGTGAAATGTACACTCCATAGGCTGGAGATGTAGGTATATTGCTGCTAAGAAAGGATAGTTCACAATTAGAAAATAAAAATCATCACACCTGTAATATAGCTTAGATTTTAAACGTCCATCTTCATGAATAAACAACAAAAGATCCAAATACGAAGCTGAAGTAGGTGTATCAGTTGTTTCTTTAATTTCAAGCTCATTGGGATAGATCCGATGTAAATATTCCCTAAATTTAGGATTATTAGAAGAAAGTACATCGTCTATGTAGCGGAAGCTGACTGGGCAAAATGTTTTTGTTTTCTTTGTGTATGCCCTTGTAAAATCTTGGCATCGTAGGAGTAAAGGAAAAGATCAGCTAAAAATGGCGTACAGTTAGTTCCAATAATGTCTATCTGAAAAAAGATATCAAGTGCTTCACATGCAGTCATTTTTCTGTTATTAAATGTAAAATTAGAAAAGCTTCAGATCTAGCATAGTGTTCAATATAATACTATCTTCCTGCTGGCAGTCATCTTGAATAAAGTGCAAACTGGAAAAACAGCTTTTATAGAGAGAACCACCAAAGGGGTATTGCTACGACATAGGCGAGATCAGAGCAGCCCTTTTCACAAAATATCTTACGATAAATTTTAATCGTAAGTCATATGAAATGTTAAAGACTTACGACTAATTTTTATCGTAAGATTTTTTGTGAAAAGGGCTGCAGGTGCACCGGTAGAGTAAGCATCTCTTGCTTCTTATAGTCATCCGCCGTTTTGAACATGTCAACTCCGGTAGTAAAGTCAAATCCTGTAGAAGAGTTAAAGAGAAAGATTGTCATCTAGGAAATAAATATCCCATAGCAGTCCACAAGATTGTTATGTCGGCCGTAAAACTTCCGTAGCGATGACCTCAAGTTATGAGTAACATACCCTTTGCAAGTAACCGAGCTCTATCAAGGTAGTCATTGTATCGACCACAATCCCCGAATATCGAATGAGTAGGGAGATGTTAACTCGTATGCCGGTACTTTTTAAATGTTGCTACAAAGAAAAGGAAGTTGACTATTGGAAAAGTGAAGTCATCGCGTTTGCAACCTCGGTATTTTGTCATTTGTTGAATTCAGATAGAATTAACTAACACAATACCGAGGTAACTGTTAATTTAGTTTCCGCATATGCGCATTTCGATAACTTACGTCCCTTCAGTGCAGATCAAATCAAATATTTTGAAATCCATATACCTAAATATGTGTAAAAGCTGATAGAGAACAAATCACCAATAGGAGATAAAAAATAAGACTAGGAACCGAGCTATTGCGAGAGGGAGATAATCCCTAGTTTTGAACAAGTATTTTGTTAAATTTAGATATTGCAAGTTTCCAAATAAATCGGTTTTCGGGCCAGTGTCGAAGTTCAGTAAACAATAATTGAAAAAAAAAACTGAGAGAATAAAGGACACACTATACATAATTTACACGTTTGATTTAACTGTGAATTTATTGTGACGGGTGCCAAGGACATGCTCAACCCTACAAAGTACCCGATGTCCCTCTGTGATTTTGTGGGAGTTCATAATTGAAGTGCTTTAGTTTAACATTTTTTTCTTTTTTTTGGCACCCACATGCCCTCTTTTTTGTCATATTTTTGTTATTAAAACTTTCTGTGTTTCCGCATTGCAGTCGATTCCTTCGGTAATAGCTCGAAAACAAAATTAAAATTCAGGTAAAGGGCAAATCCTAGCAGTATCTTCCTCGTGCAAAGTCTTTCCATAGGCTTGGCAGGTTTTGGCCCAAATTCTATATCATTTACATTGTTCGTTCTCAGAGTTTCATCTTTTGATGAACTGCGTCTCAAAAATATATTTAATTTTTACTGCAGAGACATAAGTTGCCAAATGAGTCATTTAAATTACAAAATTATATACTTTAAATGACTTTTAAATCTGATATCTTTCACAAATATAGTTTTAATGCCCTCAATATGAAAATTGAGGGCCATTAAAAGTATATTGGAATGTATGGACATAAAAATGTGCTTTGTGTGTTTTATGAGTTTGATTTCTTGCATAAGATATAATGTTTTAAAATTCAGAATAACATATTTATTAAAGCAGTAGTTAGTAACAGTATTCTGGAAATAATTTGTTTTGTGTGTTTTAATACTAAGAAAGGCTTGAGTGAGCCCTACAATCATTTCTGGTTGAAATTCAACCATTTGACCATTTATCATCGAAGCATACGTTTTATAAAAGTTCATTTCACGTTAAGCTGATAATGATGTTCAAACATAATTGTAAAATTCTGACACTTAGAAAAAAATATAACGATGTTTTTTTTTTTTTAATTTTTTTTAATAGTCCAATTTTAAACGTTCCCCCTATTATATGAAGGAGATAAGGTCTTATTTCTTCTTTCGGCTTTTTCAATGTTTATATGACGTCTGCCGACTATTTTCGAATATTTTGATACAAGCTGCACTCAAAACATTGTTGATATTGGCAGTGTAATCATACTTTTTGCATAAAAACCAAAACAAAAAGAAGAAAAAAGTAAATAAAAACAAAATAAAAACAAGTAATACAAGACCTGTCGGTTCCTAATTATAAAAGGACAATCTTAGGACAATTGTGACTAAGTTTGGTTTTTATTGAACCATTCGATTTTGAGATCTTTGAATGTGCTTTCCATACATAGAGTCAAATGTTAAACCATGTTCCTGCTTGAATTAGCTATTCACATGCCGGATACCTTTTTCAAAGGGACAATCTTAGGGCAATTGTGACTAAGTTTGGTTCTAAAATGGACTGCGATGTCATAATCTGAGAAAATTTATAATTTTAATATGCCAGGGGGTATTAAAATTATTTAACGAGAACACAATTACTTGCCCCAAGTTATTGTTTGGAGTAATTTAGTTTGTTTCCTTTCATTTGGGATATTAAATGAAGACGAGACTTCGGCAAAAATGGAGAATTCTTCTTTATTGGTAATTAGTCCAGGGTCAAAATATAAAATCTGCACAGTTTATATTACCTCTTGCATTTTCGATTGCAAGTGCTTCCTGAAGCTAGTTGATGGTGATTTTGTCTGATTATTTTATAAAATTAATGCCATACTGTAACTTTGAAGGGCTTTTTAATATAATGAGCAAACAGGGAAAATTTTGTCTTCTTCTGTTGAATATTCATTTTCATCGACATTTTAAAGCTTTGATCAACACTGCAATATTCAGAAAATACGTAAAACCACTAATTAGTTAAGTGTTGAACATAAGATCACAAAAAACCTTTGTTAACTACATGACTATAGTTCCTGCTTTATCAAATTAAGCACAAAATAAATCGCAATCCATTTATATCTACAACTCGTGATGTTTTATAAACGGATTTTCCGCTGATTTCGTATACAGAATTAGAGGGCTATATGCGGACCAGTCTCATTAAAATCTATTTGTATTTGTATTTTATTGGTTAGGCTATAAAGAAAGCACGCTATCCCTTGTTCGCCATCCAACTTTTGTTTTTTTGGTTCATAAATAATGAGGTTAGCAAAATTTTTGATTCGAGATCAAACAAAAGAGAGTAAAAATTAGAACAGATTGCAGTACATGAAGTCATTGTAAAAAATACCGAATCCCTAAAAAAACAGAAAACGGAAAAATAAACACGACAAATCAGATGTACAACTAATGGAAACATGACATAGAATTTGGTCATGTGTATACCTCGGTCCTACTATTGTTTTTTTTTTTTTTTTNGGGGGGGGGGGGGGGGGGGTAATGGCTTTCCACATTATTTGATTTTAATTCTGCTGATTAGAGGTTGCCCTTTGAAACACGTATACACGATAACAAAATTAACTGTTTATTTTTGTTCTATTAATTTTTATGACAATTTTGAAAGGTTACAATCATTAACAATTAGGGCCAATAATGTGGGATGTTAAACAAGAAAATGGCTTATTAATTTCTGTCATCCGTTGCCCGACAAAAGAAAGACCTAGAAGTGTCCCAAGCCAATGGACAGAAACAACCTATAGAGAAACAACGGACCCTCAACAAGTCTTTCGTAATAAAACTTGGCATTGTAAAATAGTGACATGTGGGCACTTTTAACAAGTGGTCAAAATAACATTTGGGACTTACAAAACATGAAAAAAACATAACGAGTAAGCCAAAATCTCAAAGTATGAAAGCATATCCATGTGAGATATTCTCTCAAGAACAAGTACATTTAATTTCTGTATATGACCATTTCGTTATGAGTAGGGTCAACTTCAGTTAGACTATTGACATAAACTCTGCATTTCAAGCTTAATATTTGTCTGATTTGTGCTCCAGGGTTGTGTTCTTGGATATCTATACAGATTAACACAGATGAACAACCACACGAGTAAAATAAGATGATTAAATTTTTTAAGTTAAATGATAACAAGTTTGCATGACATAAACAAGTCATATCTATTTTTTCTTGGTAATTTGTATTTTTATCACGAACTTTGGGATAGAAACAGGAAACAATAAAAGATAAAATTCGCAATATCCTTTCGGAAACACCACAAACTTATTATTTCGATCAATACAATACAGAAACCTATTCTTGAGATTAATTTATGTGATACCAAGAGTCGACAGGTTCTCTGACAATAGAATTACATTGAGTTTAACTGTTTAATCGACAAGGAAAACTAACATAAATAAAGCCATATGGTGAGGACATTCTCGTAATTGTATTTTTTATGACGTTTATATATTTAGACAAAAGTTTACAAGTAACGCCAAGATATGAAAAGACCAATTCAAACAACTTAAGGTAATGAGACATTTTTAATTATGGATCGGTTGACAGATGTTACCATGTTTCTACTTCGTCAATTACTAGTAGACTCAGAATGTATTGCCAGACTGAGATACACCGACTGCACATCTGACTTTTCATTTGCAGTGTGACAGTTCCACGTGTGGAGCAGATCATGGTTATCCTTCTGTAGTACTTGATATCTCCGGTTTTGTGTCGAGTTCATTCTTCTGATGCTCTGGTGTTGATGCGTTCCTGTTCAATTGATTTATCCCGTATTTATTCTTTGGTGTTGGTGCATTCCTGTACAATTACTCTATCTCGTGATGTCTCCATTTGTGGTGCAACTAAATTGCCGTATTTTTGTATCTTTTATAAGAATTTTTGGCCTTTTTGGTTCTTTGTTATTTTGTCGATATGTTTTACGTCCTTTTCAGATTACCAAACTTGGCAATATGATAATTTTAGAAAGTACCCTACAAAAAGTCATTTGCATTGGTTTTGTCTGTTTCAACCTTTAAACACTTTCAACTTATTCGTTAAGACCAAGTCGGGGTGACATTAGGTTTCTTCTGGATATTATCAAGTCTCCAAACAAGGTTTGTATGTAGGCTTATTGTTTTTGTTGCGTTTCTTTTTATCAAGTATCTCAAACGAAGTTTGTGTACACTTGTTATTTTTCTGCGTTTCTTACTATTTATATCGCCCGTGACAGGATGTTTTTTGGTCTGTTTTTATCTTCCATCTATTTTTGTACGGCTATTTTTTCAAGGATGCTTGGAAAGAATTCATCCATACTTTGCACAAAGTAGGACCATGCACCGACATAAAAAAAGTAAAGTATCAAAGTCTAAGGAACTGCAGTGTAGAAATTTGTCATACTTTGTGTCAATGTTAAATAACATGAGAGATTGAATTTATGTGAGAAAAATCAAAATTACCGCTATTTCAAAGATGGCCGTCGTAATGCGTAAAAAATAAGATTTTTTTTCAAAATCCAAGGAACTTCTTTGCAGAAATTGATAGAATTTTGTATAAATGTTTAGTAAGATAAGAGGAAGGAAATTATGCGGAACATAATTCGTAATTGTAACCTTTTTCAAGACGGCCACAGGAATGTGTAGAAAAAAATCAACTTAGTACGATTTCAATGAAAATTGATTTCTAGACAAGTTTTGACACAGCAAATACATGTATAAGATCCCAAGGTGAAATTTTCAAAATAGCCGCTATTTCCGAGTGCCTGCCAAAATACGTCAACTTTGACCTTTTTTATGAAGTTTGATTTCTAGGTACATTTTACAATGCGAACAAGATAAAATCACCGAAAAAGCTACCAGGGGTGACATTAACCATTACTTTGCAATTTTAAATCTTGTCTTATTATTTTTTTCCTTCCGCTTTCTGCCTCACATTTGTCCGAATCAGATCTCGGAGACAATTAGACCTAGGACTTTCAAACTTTGTAAGATTAGGACCCAATATATAAGCTGTTCAACAAAATTTTATTATAGGGTGTCCATTAAGGATACATTTTGGAGGTCAAAAAGAGGTGGGGTCTTCCATGGTAACCCTATTGGTAAAATGACATTTGAATGATTTTCACTGCTTCTGAATTGCTTCAGGGAAACTATTCACATTAACTTCATGAAACTTTATTGAAAAAAGTGGATTATGTAAGAAAAGTTCCAGAGCATTGAAATTTTCAAAGTTACTGATATTGCAATTGAAACCATACCAAAAATTGAAACTTTACCAAAAATTGAAACTTTTGAGAAGATAGTAGATTTTGTGGATAATTGTGCAACGAGTTTTAAATTATACCCGAAAAAAAGAGATAAATTGGTAATTGCTAGCAATTTTGCTTTCTTTTACTGTACGACTGTAAGTGATTTTTTTTTCATAATATAAATAGGGATAGTTTAACTGCATGTAGATGCATTCACCATTGATTTCCTATTCCAACTTTTGTATTATGACCTGGCTCCTTTCTTTTGACAAGGTATTTCCTTTCCATCACATGAGGACAGGTCATGCGGGACAGAATCTCTTGACATTTCCTAATTAAGCCTAATGTGAAAGTAAGCTTAAACAATAACACAGAAGATATCTTATAGGTCTTTTTCGTCCTAAAGGTATCAGTTTAAAATATTGAGTTGAAAAAATCCATCAGCTGACAGCTCAGAAATAATACAGATTTCTCGATAAATGAAGCAAACAAATACTAGTATATCGATTTTCGCCAGCTTCCAAAGCGTGGTAATAGAAAGAAGATAGGTTCATACAATCTTTATTTTATTTTTGGTTCATTGAGTACACAATACCTAAGTTACTGTACTTAATTGAGTTAATGTTGAGTACTGATATTGCAAGTTTTAAAATAAAATCCCAGGAGCCTTTATCGCTCACATAGCTTACAGTTGCCACAATCAAGGTAACATTGTAAGTTATACAGTTGATCTTCAGTTTCTCAAACTTTCGTAGCTCGAAGACCACCAATATCTTGAACTGTATTTAAAGTCTGATCATGTTTTACTATATTTCTTTGTTGGGCTTATTTGACAAAAACGTTCTTGCTTAGGACCACTTTCGACACCAGATTTGAAGTCTTAAAGTGATTTTGTAAATAGCCGTCAACAAATAATTTTCAAAAACGGTTTTGAAGTCGCAACATCAATATCTATTTGGAAACCAAATTTCATTGAAATCAGACAATGTTGAATTTTCCCGCCTTTTTTGGCAGCCATGTTAAAAATGGCGGTCAACGAACAATTTTTAACATCAGTCATCAAGACATATTTGGAAACACAATGTAATTGAAATCCGACAACGTGAATTTTCCCGCCTTTTCTTGCGGCCATTTTAAAAATGGCGGTCAAGGAACAATTTTCAACATAAGTTTTGAAGGTATCATACCACCATTTAATTTTGCCTATTTGTCTTTGTTAAATTGGTCATTTTCTGAGAACCATAGCACATTTACTGTCGTTTCAAATAATGCGAAACTTCTTACCTAATTAATTAGATATATTATGAGCCTCCACCAAAATTTTGAGGACAACTTTCATTGCATATAAAAAAATGCCCTCCACCGGAAGTATACTACTATCAAAAATCAACTTCCACTTTCACTGCAAACCCGTGAAATGGTCATCTCATTGTTTTTACCAAAAAAAATTATCACAACTGATAGGAATAAAATTTTTTTTGGGTACCTAAGATGTTCAGCTTTCAAACAGGATGCAGGTTAATTACATTGGATACAGAACTATTTCAATCACCCCATAGAAATACCCATACTCCATTGATAAGTGCTATTTTAACATACAACCTTGGGCGGACGAATTCCCTTTTGGTGGTATGATACCTAAAGGGCCTCTTTTTTCTGATAAAATTAGCTTATATCATACATATATTTTTTTCTATGTTTTTCCAGTAATTCTGCAAAGATTGATTAAGATCTGGTGAATACTTTAAGAGAAATTCACAAAATAATGAGACACCATATCACGGTATCACAATCTGAAAATGAGACTTTTGTGATATGAACCTATTGTCAGTGACTGAATGAATAAAATTTCAACAAGTGTACTAAATGCAACTTATTTGTGGTAAAAAAGCATGGCTAAACTATATATGTGGATTTCTTTTAGATGTAAGACCTTTTTGTAAATAACTGGGTGTCATGGCTTCCTCCCCCACCCAAACCCCTCCCACCTCCATACATCATTATTCTCCAAGTATTGTGTTTTTATAAGCTAAACCTGCACTGAGATCAGTTTGATTTAATATTTAGAATCAAACCATTAGATAAGTTTGCAGATTTGAAGCACGAGGTCCATCAAATTGTTAAAAGCTAGTCAAATTGTATATTTTGAAGTTTGGCCATATTTGAAATATTAGGCCGGTCAGATATAATTTTCCTAAAATCTTGAAAAATTCTTTAAAAATGCTGATATTATTTATTGTTCAACAATGACGGATAAAAAAATTTGACACAAAGTTGGTTTAATGCAACAGAAAGGGTCAGTTTATTTACATAAATTGTTATTTTAGGCCACTCATTTTAAAATTTCTTTTAATCATTCAGAAATATCCTTATTCTACAACCTAAAATAGCCTATATTTCCCACTAGAATAGATTTCTAGTGAATTTTTTTGCTGATAAATTACATGTACTATAAATCCTTGGTTTATATGCCATATTATAAGAAATTCTGTCAAAAATACTTTGATAGTTTGAAAATTAGTATCACTATATCCCTCGGCTAATACCGTCAAAACTAAACATTATGAAAATGCAAAATTAAGGTCTGAAATTTCAATAACTTGAATTTGTTAGCTATTTATTGCTTAAACACAGTGTATACTGTATTTTGCAGTGACTAGAATGCAATTAACTGTGGAAAATAAAATTTACAGTCATTCACAGTAACTTCGGTATTTAGTTATCTGGTATGGATATATCAGGTTTTGTCCTTTTTTCTGAAAAAATTCCACCGCACCAATGTTTCACCTCCAGTGTGATAATTAAAAGCTTTTAAGATCCAATTTGGCTAAATAAATGTGAATTTGGACCTAACTTGGTGGTTTTGTACCAAAATAAACAAGACAGAAGCAAAATCTAATTTTTGTGATTTTTCACTTAAATGGATCATACCACCATTGATTTTTCCCTTTTTGTCTTTGTTAAATTGGTCATTTTCTGGGAACCATAGCACATTTACTGTTTTTTCAAATAAAGCGAAACTTCTTACCCAATATATTAGATATATTATGAGCCTCCACAAAAATTTTGAGGACAACTTTCATTGCATATAAGAAAATGCCCTCCACCGGAAGTATACTACTATCAAAAATCAACCTCCACTTTCACTGCCAACCCGGGAAATGGTCATGTCATTGTTTTCACCAAAATAAAAAAAAAATATCAACTGATAGGAATAAAATAAAGATTTTTTGAGTACCTAGGATGTTCAGCTTTCAAACAGTATGCAGGTTAATTACATTGGATACAGAACTATTTCAATCATCCCATAGAAATATCCATACTCCATTGATAAGTACTATTTTAACATACAACCTTTGGCGGACGAATTTCCTTTTGGTGGTATGATACCTGAAGTCGCCACAGCATGGCAAACATTTCATCAATTTACACTTAACATTCATCTTCTATAGTTTTGGAAACAAAAGACGAAAAATACGAAAATTTAAAAAATTCGGTGAAAAAAGGGCAATAACTCCTACAAGGGTTTATGGATTTTCTTCAAAATTTCAGGGTGGGTAGATCTTGATATGCTGAACATTTTTGCAATAACACTTGACCTCTATCTGCTACACTTTATGAATTAAAACAAGATGTGTTTGTGAAACACTGCAAATGCCCTAGATTCTACAGTAAAATATATGAAAATACCCAATTTTACCCCTTTTTGACCCTATGACCTTGACCTTTGACCTAATTTTTTTGTATATTTATGTTCTTTTTGACAAGACCTATACACTTGCCAAGTATTAAAATCCTATCTTACATAGTTCAAAAGTTGTTTATTACCATAAAAACACCCAATTTAACCCCTTTATTCTGAAACAGATGAAGCCCCTTTGGGCCTCTTGTTTATTGAGATGGTTTTAATTGTTAAAAGTATCTGTTTAAACATGCTATGAGAAACTTACAGAAAAATACTGCATCAAGATGCGACAAAAAATTGAAAAATTCATTTTTTTTCGCTTGTCCCCCTTTGGGCCTCTTGTTTCTCAAAACTGTAAATGCTACCTCAAATCTGTTGACATATTCCAGTTGCACTATTTTATCAGCAATAACATTAAACAAACCCAGTCACAATACGATAAATAATAAGGATTCTACAGTCAAATATGTGAAAACAGCCAAATTCACCCCTTTTTAACCTCTGTCACCCTGTCATAGCCAGGTGAGCTAAAAACTGAGGTATCATTAGGTGCTCCGGAAGGGTAAGCATGATCTGCTCCTCGCATTGCACCCGTCACACATGAGAAAATACATTATCTTCTCTGAAACTATCCAAGCAAGTTTAATTAAATGTATAGAAGGTCCTTGGCAAAAATCATTCATTACAATAGGATCAGACCAAAAAAAAAGGGCGCTTATGGAGAACCTTAACCTTAGACCCTATTGGTAAAAAAGGATTACTTTTTGGCCATGCATGGCAAAAACATTTAGTCAGGTAAGCGAAACAGGGTGAGTCTCTGACCATCTAGTTTACATGATACAACAACAATATATTGTACAATCGTACACATAGCTTTAAAAGACCCGAATATACTGACCACGGACATAATTCAAAATATTACCTTATTATGAAAATTATTATGTACAATACGTGCATTTCAATTAAATTCAGAAATTCGTTACATTTTATTTACATTTAATTTCAATAATTTATGTTATTGTTCAATGCCGGAACTAATATATTGTCAATATATTAGTCCCAGATCAATGTAACATCTTTAAAAAGTTTAATTTTTAATTTCCGTAAGTGGAATACATAAGTTGATTCAAGGTGTTCAAAAATGATGCTCGTACTGTCCGAAAATACAGAAATATAGTAATAGGATGTTTCTCGTAGTAAAAATCAATTTTTAAAAAAAATCCAAAAGGCACACATCTTTGATTGGGAC
>MJUU01050769.1:0-17610 GCA_002080025.1 Modiolus philippinarum | reverse complement strand
ATAACAAAATTTCAAATGGCGGCCATTTTGAAAATGGCGGACAAAAAAAAATTTTGACCCCAGATATGTAATCAGGTTCATTAAAGCAACCTGAAAACCAAATTTCATCGAAATCCGACAACTTTGAAAAATTTGCAAATTAGGGGTCAAAAACGCGTAACCGGGGTCGCGACCCAAAAAAGTTTTTTTGCATGATAAATCATCCTTAGGATATATGAAACATTTTCCCTACCTCAGATTTTTGATATCGGTTACGGTTTCTGAGTCTATCTGCTAACAAGAAAAACAGGGGTCAGGGAGACAACTCTGTTACTAAAAATAGATTTCGTCCGTTCCCTAAATTCGAAAGAGAATTTTCAACTTCCAGTTAGTACGCGAAGTTTCGTAATGATACGTCAAAAGGTTTTCCGTACAGAGACCTTACGGAAGAATAATAATAATAATAATAATAATTAAAAAGTCAATTGTTCAGAGAACAATTGCAAGGTCTTTCACCAGTTTTCGTCATGATAACATGTTATTATTTTGATTTTATTGTCAATCCCTGCGAAAATATGATGTAAACAAGAGTTTTGAACTTTTCAACTACATTTAATCACCTATCTCTTACCTTTTTTGGTGATTTTACTGAAAAAAATCCCAAAAATTGGCTATGACTTTGACTTCTGACTTTGATGACCTCTGACCTTGTGCTCAAAATGAAGGTCTCTTCTTACTGATTAATTTGATATGTTACTTGACTATACTATCTGTAACAGTTTAGAACTTATATGTGAAAACCCATTTTCCGAAACGCGTCAAGAGCAATAACTCTCTAGCGAGTCATCGGAGAGCTTCGGTCCAAATGAAACAAATAAAGCCCTTGACGTGCTGAACATTTTTGCTGATATACTTTTTCAGCCATCTTTTATGGTTTCTGAGTTTATCCCCAAACAAGGTAAGAGGTCAAGGTCAAAGGTCACCGATGACCTTCAACCTGGTACTCAAATTGAAGGTCTTTTCTTACTGATCACTTTAAACATATGTTTACTATATTATCTGTAAGCGTTTAAAAGTTATTCGCGAAAAACCGATTTACCAAAACGCGTCAAGGGCTATAACTCAAAAACGGTTCATCGCACAGTTTTTGTTCTATTGAATTAAATGTAGATCTCAATAAGACAAGTATTTTTGCAATATTATGTTTTCAGAAATTTTTTATCGTTTCCGAGATATTGCGATAACAAAATTTCAAATGGCGGCCATTTTGAAAATGGTGACGGAAAAAAATTTTTTGGCCCCAGATTTGTAATTAGGACCATGAGAGCTACCTGGAAACCAAATTTGGTGGAAATCCGATAACTTTGAGAAATTTGCATATTTAGGGGTCAAAAACACGTAACCGGGGTCGCGACCTAAAAAATTTTTTTTGCGTGATTAATCATGCTGAGGAAGAATCGAATATTTTCCCCCATTCAAAATTTTGATATCGGTTACAGTTTCTGAGGAGATCTGCTAACAAGATAAATCGTATCCGGGGAGATAACTCCGTTACTAAAAATAGACCGATATGCTTGCGTCAGTTTTGAGGTCCCGCAGTAATGTCGATTCATCACACCAAGAGTCGAAATGATATGTCGCGTAGTTTTTTTACAGCAGTGCGACGGAAGAAAAAGAATAAAAAAAAAATAATAATCCGAAGAATAACAATAAGGTCTTTCACTGTGGTGAAAGACCTTAATAATAATCAGAAGAATTACTATAAGGTCTTTCCGACTGGAGTCGGGAAAGACCTTAATAATCAGAAGAATTACTATAAGGTCTTTCCCCTCAAAGGGAAAGACCTTAATAATAATCAGAAGAATTACTATAAGGTCTTTCCGACTGGAGTCGGGAAAGACCTTAATAAACAATGAAAGGATATGGAGTAAATGCACAACAGACAAAGTCTCTACAAAAAACATGGTAAAATCAAGCAAGGGAACAACGCTTTTATTGTTGTTCTTCATCTTGAAGTCAACATAAAGCCTTCAACAATGAGCTTTGCTCATACCTCATATTAAGTTCAAGACAGCCCCTAGCACCTGTTTGAATGGAATTCTTTTCTTCTTGTCGATTAACGCTACATTGTCATGGATGCGGGATTGACAACAAACATTAATAAAACTTGCAAAGTAATCTAACAATCACTGTCATCCGTTGCCCGACAAAGTCACTAGTGTCTTAAGCTAGTGGACAATCACAACATATAGACAAACACAGGACACTCATCAAGTCAATTGTAAGACACTTGGCTATGTAAAATAGTGATGTGGGCACTAAAAACAGGTGGTCAGAATAATATTTTGAAATACAAATAAATAAATGCCAAAATTTGAAATTATGATAGTTTATCCAAATGAGAAATTTCCTCACGAACAAGTCCACCATAACTCAAATATAGAGAGCATTCATATTTAACGGGGAATCATTTTCCGGACTCCACACTGCAGGAGAGACAAACTCCAGTCTTAAATACACAATGAAAGGATATGGAGTAAATGCTCACCTTTTTCAAGTGCATATGCAACGCACTTGAATTTTTTCCTAATACATTGGATTGTTGTTTGTCGTAAATTCCTTTTTTATTTCAATTTCATCAAAAGATTATGAAACATACTCCCAATTAATTTTTTACACAGTTATTAAAGTAGATGTGCTTTGAAATTTTCAGTCTGTTTATCTGAATAAATTAACTAAAAGCCTTAGTCGCTCACCTGACAAAATGCTTTTGAGCTGTGCCTATGCTGATGAACAAAAATGACATTTTTCACCATAGGGTCTAATGGTAAGAAACGTTCTCAACTGACAGCTATGGTTTTTGTCAGATACAATGCAATACTGGCGGCCATGTTTTTGTCAGATCTGAAGGAAATAAGCAATCGTTGTAAAGGACCTTCCATACATCATTCTGTAAGGTTTGGTGGAATTTGCTTCAGTAGTTTAAGAGGAGAAGATAAAATGTGATTCTTTTTTAAATCAAAGCATATTATGAATTTCAAGGCAATAAGTCAAAGCATATTGTGATATTGAATGGAGAGGCCATAAGTCAAAGCATATTGTGATATTGAATGGAGAGGCCATAAGTCAAAACATATTGTGATATTGACTTTCAAGGCTATAAGTCAAAGCTTGAGATCGCAGTAGGACTTTGAAATTTTGCTTTTTATAGTTTTTTGTCTTGTGTACACTCTGAATGAAAATTCATCTATTAATTAAGTCATAGGGATGATATTTGGTCTCAGGACGCATAACATCAGTGCCAGAATATCTCAGCTACTGCTGGTCAGAGAGGGATGATATGTGATCATTTGGTACATCTTGGTTAGTAATCAACTTCTATACCAGAATACAGTCATCTTGACCTAGATTTTCCAAATAATTGACGCAGATTCAAGTTTTGGTTTAGCTCCATATAAAAGCAACTGAAAGTCATATAGGGATGATATTTGGTCTTTGGGTACATCTTGGGTACTAGAATTAGTTTATTATAAGTACTAGAATTAGGTCACCTTGACATATACTCTCCAAATAAATGGCTTAGTTTAAATTCCATATCTAAGAATTGAAGAACAAGTCATAAAACGATTGCGAATTCATAATTCTTTGTTATAGACATGACAAAGATTCAATTAACGAATGACTTAGAACTATAATTGGCGAAAGATTATGCCAATAATGGGCAACTTGATAAGATGTCATGTGAGACTGTTCCATTTCTTTATTAGCAATCAAAGTATGTATTATGAGCTCACCTGACCCAAAGCGTCGCTGTAAGCGATTGCCATCACTTGGTGTCAGTCGTCTGTCCGACCATTAATTTTATCACATTATACAGAATGGTGTATGGGAGGTCCTTTACAACGATTGCTAATTTCGGTCAGATCTGACAAAAAAACCGTGACTGTCATTACTGCAGAACAGAGTATAACATTTGGAAAAATCAGATTTTGATCACCTCCTTTTAAACCACTGAAGCAAATTCAACCAATCTTTACAGGAATTACTTATTACTTTTCAGAGATCCTGCATAACATTTGTTCTTTTCATTCCTACCCGACCAAAACATGGCTGCCAGCATGGAACATAAAATGGTTTGGACCCAACAAAAAACCGAACCCCCAGCATTGAACATACAATGTAATTTAGCATTGGACTGTATGGGAAAATCATATTTTGTCATCTCCTCTGAAACCACTGAAGAAAATTCAACCAAACTTTTCATGAATGACGTTTTGGAGGTTCTTCACAAAAATTGCTCAATGCAGTTGGAGCAGACAAAAAATATGGCCACCAGAGAAGAACAAATATGGCCACCAGTGCAAAACATAGTTTAACATTGGATCATATTGGAAAATCCTCATTTTCATTATCTGATCTGAAAATATTAATGCAAATTTAAGTAAACAACATAGGAATTATATATAGAAGGTTCTTCACAAAGATTGCTCATTTCAGTCGAATCTGACAAAACAATTGGCAGTAAGCGTGAAAGTGAGTGCGAACCACCCCGTCAGTCTAAAATGAACAATCCGAGGACAATGGCAACGCCGGAAATCAAAGAAACAAAGACATAACATGAGCACGGCACAGAAAAGAAAATGAAGACATGCACGTGAAACTTAGTTTAACATTGGAGCCTATGGGAAATTCATTTTTTGATCATCTTCTTTGAACCACTCAACCTAATTCAATCGATCTCATCAGGAATGATGTATGGAATTGCTCATTTCAATTGAATCAGATATTTACATTGCTGCCAATGCGGAACATAGTTTAACATTGGACTGTAAGAAAAAATTATTGTTTTCATTATCTGCTCTTAAATTTTTTAGGCAAATTTAACTAAACTGTACTGCAATGTATGGAAGGTTCTTTACAAAAATTGCTATTTCGATTACATCTGACAAAAACCATGGATTTCAGTAAAGAACATTGCTTACCATTAGATCCTATGCTGTGAAAAGTCATGTTTTTCAACAGCATAGGCATAGCTTAAACGCATTTTGTCATTTAAGGCTCAATCTAAGGTTTTAGTTAATGTATTCAGATAAACCGTTTGAAATTTACAAAGTACATCTTGGTTCAAAGGTTCTGCCATTGCAAAAATAATTGGGAGAAATGGCATACCTGGCATATGTTTCATAATCTTTTGATGAAATTGAAATAAAAAAAATATTTACGGCAAACGACAATCCTATCTATCCAGAAACAATTTCAGTGCAATGCATATGCTCTTTAAATATGTGAGCCTGCTTACCGTCATACATGATTTTGTAATCCCTAATCCCAACAAAGTAGCTTTTGTCACATGTACATTCACTCCATATCCTTTCATTTTTCCTATTTATCTATTTTGCGGGAAAAAAGGGGAAAAGGATAAAATTAGGGTCCATGGGCAAAAAAATATCATGTATTTACATGGATAAAAGCAGAGGAATCCGAAAATCTGACAGTAATACCAAAACATAAGGAGTGAACCTTCTAATGACAAATAAAGGGATATGGAGTAAATGTACATGGGACAAAATTCCTATAACCACATGGTAATATCAGGCAAATAGAACAACGCTTTTATTATTGTTCTTCATCTGAGGTCTTCAACAAAAAACAAACACTCCTACCTCATAGTAAGTGCAAGATGGTCCCTAGCTTCGGTTTGAGCGAAATTCACTTGCCGAGGGTTAAACAACGCTACATTCATGTATCCACTTTCATGGACAAGTATAACATATCGGGCAAAGTACTCTTACACACAGTGTCATCCGTTGCCCGACAAAGAGACCAATATACAATACAACATATAAACGATTACAGGGCAAACAAGAGAGGAAAAATGTTGAATTTTGATATTGCATTCATATGAATTCGCACATGAAGAAGTACACTATAACTGACAAAATAAAATGAGCACACACCTCAAGCAAAGAGAAATCTTTTAAAGGACTCCACACTGCAAGAGAGACAAATTCCACTGTACATGGGACTAAATCCCTATAAACACATGGTAAGATTGAGCAAATAGAACAACGCCTTCATTGTTGTTCTTCATTTTGAAGTCACCATAAGGTCTTCAACAGAAAGCAAACACTCCTATCTCATAGTAAGTTCAAGACGGCCCTAGATGCGGTTAGAGCGGAATTCACTTGCCAAAGATTGAACAACGCAACATCTACGTATCAACTTTGTCATGGATGCGGGGTCGTCAATAAGTATAACATAAAACTTAATTGCACTAGAATACTATAAAAATAAATACAATTCTTAGTTACCTGAGGAAACCTGCGCAAACAAATGTGTCGTTCCATTTCTGTTACGTATAAATTGCAGTTTTGTATCATTTTTGGTATTTGTATGTCGACCTATGTAAATTAATGTCAGTAAATAAAGTTCCCGTTATACTAATTTGAGGCAGGAAAAGTAAAATTTTACCATGCAAGACACGAGAAGAGTTCATTTTAGGTATGGGATGCAGATTTCATGTTAATATGCAGTATCTCACAAAGTTTTACAAATTAATTGAAAGACAGTCTGTGGTTGGAAGACATTATAAGAAACTGTGAACGGTATTTTTTATCAAATACGTTATAATAAGTTGCGTATGTCACATGAGGTAAAGATTTGTCAATGAGTGTTTTCGTCTAACAGTGCCCTCTTCGTTTGATAATTTTTAGAAACAGTCTTGAAAAAAAAACTTGAAACGGCGATTATATCAAATGACTGAAATTTTTTTTATGAAACTCTGCATAGATGTTACTACAATTCTGCCTTGCTAAGTGCTTTTTGTTTTTAAAAGATTGTTTCATTAATCCTTTTACTGGTAAATCACAGGAAATCTGCCTACTTGAAAAAAGTAAAATCCGCACAGTTGCAAATTATTTTCTGTCCAATTGAAAAACCTTTTCCGCCCAGACGAAAAAAAATCCGCCCAATTGCAAAACTACCGTATTGCAGTTGTTTGTACAGCATATTATTTTCTTTATATTCTAAAATATAATGAAAAGGATCTTATTAGATCACAAATCCATACAGAAAAATCAATACAGTAAAATTTTCAGTAGATACAGATAAAGCTAAGCAAGGTCAGTGAGTACTTTACAAATAAAAATCAAATAAACAGCTGCGCAAAGTCGCATAATACGCACGTCGTCACCTTTCAAAACTTAAAGTGATTAAGGTAAGGGATTCTCAATTCAGAAGCACCTATAACTGCCTAATTAAGCTTGATATCTCTTTCGGAATTTAATCTGCAAAGTTTGAAGTGAGCTGATCAAAGTACTTATCAGTTAGAGCAGGACATGTAAAAAAATGCCTTAAAATTGACGAATAAAGTCCCATTACTCTTGCAAGAAAAATCGAAATTTCCAGAAAAAGTATACCGATCGTAAGGCTATCATACCCAATACCTCTACAAAGTTTGAAGTGAATTGGCCAAAGGGGTGTCAAGTTAGAGTACGACATATGAAACGGACGGACAAACAGACAGACAGACGGACGGACGAACAATCGGACATCGGTATACCATAATACGTCCGTCATTAGACGGGCGTATAAAAACAAAACAACATATAGTTTAATATAGATTATAACACAAGATCCGTTCGTTACCATATTTAATCCACTAGAGATAGTAAAATTTTAAAATTGAATTGCGAGGCTACCTGAGCTGAGCATTTAAAATTTCTAAATTTAACTATCGAGAGTGGTTATAAACGGAATAAAGTGGTTTAATATTTTTCTCTTACATACTTGCCAACATCAAATTCTGCTGTGGCGGGTCATGACCCAATATTCAGGTATGTGTCGGCGGGTCATATCGCGTCAAGTCATCATGCACTTTTTTCAACAATTCTTTGCAGTAGTTTCGTACCATTTATTACCGTATATAAGGAGAATAAGACCTTTTCTGTCAATGTGTTTTGGGCATTTTCAGTGGGGTGTTTAATGTTTTTCGCAATATAAATCAGTTGTTTATTGTTTTTGGACCATTTGGTGGTTTCTGTTCAGTTAAGTTTTTACTTTGTCTTAACTGTTAAAGGAAAATCTAAAGCTCTGTTTGATGTTAATCTTAAAAATTGTGTTAGGTGTGTTGTGGCGGGTCATTTGCGGGTGACATTCTGATTGGCGGGTGAAAATGATGACCCGCGGCGGGTGATTATTCCTGGCGGGTCATGGGTTAACTTGGCGAGTCACACCCGCCAAAAGCGGGTCAGTTGGCAAGTATGCTCTTAGTTTTCTATTTATCGTGTGCGTTTTTGTCACATGTACATTCACTCCATATCCTTTCATTTTTCCTATCTTAGGTTAAATGAAAAACACCGAGATTGGTATTCCGGAAAGGTTTGACGGGAAATAGCACGGGGCTTTATTAAACATATATTGAATATGTAAATTTATCTAACAGGTCAGAACCGGTTTAAACTTCACATATCATACAGAAAAATGTTTAGTGTAAAGGAACATATCAATTGAAATGATTTTATTACAATAACTTACAAATAATTTCAAACAATATCATAAAGAAATAGTCTAAATAGATGACTCATAATCCCAAATTTCTTTTTACTGTATAATGTTCAATGAATGAAACTTTTTTATACCCCCCTTAAAAAGGGAAAAAACTTGCGGTAAAGTCTCATGTGCATTTTTTAAACGCTATCTTAATGCTTTGTAGTATCCAGTCAGAGAAGTGTCCAAGTTAGCTGAATTCCTTGAAGTGCCCTTTGACAAAAAATTCATAGAAGATATTGTTCAAAAATGTTCATTCCAGAATTTAAAAGTTCACAAGAGGGATTCATCTGTCATTCTGCATCCAGAGGGGAAATCAACATTATTCCGAAAAGGTACTGATAACGATAATTTATAGCTTTCGTTGTTTACAGTATTTACAACAGCTAATGACTTAAAAATTTCTTAGAATTTCGACAGCATAAAATAAAACAATCTTTGAAATAAAAACTTTTATTTGGTGTTATCTGACCGTTTTCAGATAAGGATCGAAATTGATTAACAAGGTAACAATATTAAGTACCAGTCGATCTAAAAATCAGGCAGATAGGATAAAGTGGTGGCACTTGCGTAAAAAAGGGCGAACTTTTTAACATGGAAATAAGTAAAACTTAAAATGAAAACATTGTTTTGACAAAACAAATTGTACTTTGGTTTTGGTTTTTGAAAGATAATTATTTGAAATGTGGCCACACTGTGTAACAAAAACTGAAGAAAACATTTTCCGCCAAATTTTACACTTCGTGTATATAACCAGTAAAAAACTCTACACAGTAATTTATATTGAAGCCTTTAATGATTTGTTTTAACGACCATTTTGACCTAAAAAGGTTAACTTCAAAAGTTTGATGTGCCGCTCACTGCCTGACCGTGGAATAGTATGTAAAAAAAAACTAATATTAGTTTAATGGAAAATTATGTAAAAATGTTATTAGGACTTCAGACACACTCACACGTTAATATACCAATAACAAACTTATTCACTAGCGGTAGCAGACGAAGATTGCTTAAACTGTGAGATCTCGAACGCCGTCGATGTCTCGAACCTTTTTTCCTTTGTTCAAGCCTAGACACAGTTCGAGTTCGATATCTAGTAAAGAGGTACATTGTACAGAGGTATGATGTAAATATTTTTTGCCAAAACATCAAAATTCAAAATTAATAGATTTGATTCAAATTCTTGTTTGAAGATAAATCTGTTACAGCATGAGGCTGATTCATACATTTTTTGTCAGTCAATGAGTCAATAGGTGATGGTAGAGGGGTTTCGGAGTTCCAAATTATTACACATTTTTTATCTTGTATAATTTTTAACAACCTTAAGTGTTGTTATATGTCATCAAACTGAGATTGGAACCGATGACAACATTAACATGATTAACACTAAAATGGTGCATTTTTGAAGTTTACACTAGCAGAGATAAAGACATTACATATACGGTTGGGCATAAATATGGAATATTCGTATTTTCTGAGCCAAAATCGTAAGTTTGGAAGTATTATGCACAAAAGTGTGTGAATGAAAGTATAATATTTTGCTTTGAACATTATTTTCTAACTGTGAAGTACGAAAGTCTGATTCTACGAATCTGTCGGACCTCTCCTTCAACCCGTTCTGAAACCCACTTTTTGGTGAAAATGGGACATTTTTTAAATCAAATATTGTGTGTACAAATGTTTCTCAAAAATGCAATTTTCGATCCCTTCATGTACAAGAATGATTTAAGTTATAACTTAAGGGATTTTCAAAGGATAATTTGATGTTTTGGTAACAAACAGCCCTTAAATATCTCAGGCATTCTCAACATTAAATATTCCATATTTATGACCAAAAGTATATATCGTACGTTAATACATTCTGCCTACAACTAATAAAAGTCCTTACGAATCTTTCAATTCAGATGTTACTCTAAGCCTTGTATTTAATTTTGATAGGTGTGATTGGAGACTGGAAAAACTGGTTTACAGTTGCTCAAAATGAAAGGTTTGATGTTATGTATCAACGGGAAATGAAAGATATTAATGCAACATTTACATACGAATAAAATCTTTACATTTCATAATTATGAATTAAAAATAGAAATGTATGTTGCGAGAGACGAATTTTATGTTAGAACATTTGTGTAGCTGTCGTACATGACGAATATGAAATAGAATTAAAATCTAAAAAAAAATATACAAGAAAGAAAAGGTCCAAATTTTCGAATTTAACTCCTTTTGCGAGGGTGTCAAGAGAAAAGATACATCCCCTTGGACCGAGACATGTGTCAATAATGTCGACTTCAACTAAAAATATAAGCCATGTAATTTAACCTTCAAAGACATCACAAAATTTGATAAAAAATAACGTTAGGTGTATATGCAGAAATGATAAATGACTAAAAGCAAACAACTGTGATTGGTAGACATAAAAACAATATCTAATCTACGGCATTCTGTTAAACATTTATTCCCCTGGGACGCTCGCTGTTCAGGCACACGTCGATGGGCATGACCCTCGTTTTTTTAGTTGAAAGGATGACCTGTAAATCCTATTGACTATGTCAAGGAATACAAAAATGATTGCTGACTGGGCAGTTTATTTTTAACAGAACGTAAATATTCCGCAAAACGATCACCCAATCGGCGGCTAATCTCCCCAACATATAGCTTCGAGCACAGCTAACAGATAATCGCGTACACTACATTTCTGTAATACAGGTAAAGTAAATGAGACCCGAACCGTCAGTCAAAAGAACGAACAATCCATGGACAAAGGCAACATCGGAAACACTAAGAAACAAGGACACCACTTGAGTACGGGACAAAAATGAAAAATGAAGACACACATACAGATGAACAACACGGACCCAATAAAAACCATGGGTGAGATCAGATTTACCGGTAGAGTAAGCATCGTCTGCTTCTTATAAGACACCCGCCGTGTTGAACATGTCAACTCCTGTAGTAAAGTCAAATCCGATAGAGAAAAAACTTAATTTGTAGAGGGAAAGATCTGTTGTCATCTGGGAAACAGATATCCCGTAACGATCCACAAGATCGTGATGTCGGCCATAAAACTTCTGTTGTGATGACTTTAAGTTTTTGGTAACGTACCTTTGCTTATGTAGTCTCTTTGTAAGCAACTGGGCTCTATCGAGGAAGACAATATAACGACCAATGAGTTGTGAGATGTGAACTCCATATGCTGGTGCTTTTGGAATATTGCCACAAAGAAAAGGAAAGTTGAGTATTGGAAAAGTGAAGTCATCGCGTTTGTCATACAAGCTAGTTTGTTATGTACCTCTGTTGTCAATTTCAAGATGAAAGTCAAGGATCGAGGCCGATGTAGAAGTATATGTAGTGTCCTTAATTTCAAGCTCTTTTGGATAAATAACATGAAGAATATCACCAACGCGAGGGTTTTTAAGTGATAAAATATCATCTATATAACGGAAGCTGAAATTAAAGGACTGGGCTAGTTTTTTTGTCTTTATTTTGAAGATCCCTTCAATGAATTCTGTCTCATTAGAGTGGAGAAACAGATCACCTAAAAGAGGTGGACAGTTTGTACCTATTGGAATTCCGATGGTCTGTTGAAAAACAAATCCTCCAAACTGGACAAATATATTGTCAATCAGAAACTCTACCATTTTAATCACTTCTTTCCTCTGTGTATTTTTCTGTGATTCTGAGTCGCATTTCACAAAGTATGCTTGTTCTCCTCCTTTGACAATGTTCTTATATCTTCGTTCGCCGTTCTTAAGGGAGAAACATCTATGAATTTAATCTTACAGTCGAGATTTCAGTTGTTCATGAGGAATGGTAGTGTCAAGTTTTAATGCTGTTACAATGTGATAATTATCTTGATTTTAAGATGTCAAGCAGATCTTTAGAGTTTTAAATATATCCACATTTCATTTACACCACTTCTTGAAAGCTAGTATCACAGTATTTTTGAAGGCCCTCTTTTACGGCTGTAAAGATGGAGGTTAAAAGATTAGAAAGAGGTTTTGTGAATATTTTGCGGATGAAGCGATGTACCGTTGTTTATATTGGCATTTGTGTAATTTTGGTACCCAGTACAAGGAAGGGAGATCGGTGTCTTCATCTTTGGCTGAAATCCCGAAGGAAAGAAAAACAGATTTACACTTTTGTACTTATAATCAGCAGTGCTTTCAAACCAAGAAGGGTTATAGCTGACTATCGGGGAACTAAAGGATGCAAAATAGGCGATTATTTGTAAGCTATGCTCGAAACTATATGTTTGGGAGACTAGCCTCCGATTGAGTGATTGTTTTACTGAACAGTTACAGGTACTTCTGTCAAAAAATAAACTAGACTACCAAACAGGATCTACAAGTCACATCGTTCCTTTGGATTTTTAAATTGTAACATGCATGAAATACACAGATTTATTGGCACCATTAAAGGATAGCCCAGAAAAGCTGACTGGACATGTAGTGGTTTTTATCAAATTATTCTAAACACTACCGTTTGCCAATTTCGTTATTACCTTAGATTTGTATAATCGAACAGTTTTGCCGGTTTGAACGGATATGCTGTTGAAAAAGAATCAAATATATTTTCATCCGGGGCGTTGGGGGGTTTGGGGAGTGCTCCAAAAATTTTCTATACCTAAGCTCGGACTATTTTTGGGGATTGAAATTTTAGCTTTCGATTTTTTATGGGTGTATAATGATATGGTTGGTATTTTTTGAGTGATTTATATTTAGGTGGTATTTTTATGGAGTACATGAGTTTTCTGGAAAAAAAGATTGACCACAGCTTCGGCTCTTTTGATACATTGATAGTATTGCTCATTCCATATTCGCCCTTTTGATAGTGTCGCTCATTTGAAACACCCTCATAATTTTTTATGACACCAAGGTAAGTTAAAGATAAATGAAACTAAAGCACGCTACATAGCCTTGAACAGGTGGACCAAAGAAAATTTGGTGACAATAAAGAACAATAAAGAACAAATGATAACATATAAAAAAATCTTGGAAGGTATTTTATGGGGATGTATTATTATAACAGGTATTTTTTTGGTATACTTCCAAATTTTGGTATTTTTGGGGGTATTTTTTTTTCTTTTGGACGAGCCTATGTATGGATATAAATTGAGAGTACCCCCTTCCCACGCGGGATTTTTATACTGTAAGGTGACGAAGAAAAAAGTAATGTCATTTGATTTCATCATATTTTGTAAGGCCTATTCCGCCTAATATATTGTTGAACCTAGTTAATTACGATGAGACATAATTTGTCGAAAATGCGCATATGCAGAAAGTAAATTCACAGTAACTTCGGTATTTAGTTATTTGATAGCTTTCGTCGTCACAGAGTTCTTACCTTCCTCTTTTTGCTGTTCCGTTGGTTATATGCAGTTATTTATCAGATATTGGCCAATATTTTCTATCCTAAGGCTTATTGATTTTAGTACGATAATCTTAGTTTTTCAGCATGTTTAGTATGTTTCATGACAGTATTTCGATTTCATTTGAACTTTGATAATTTAATTATTGAAAAACAAATCATGGAAACTTAACAAACAGGAACATAACATGTGCTTGCCAACATTTAATAAACTAAAGTGTAGTTGCCCTGAAATGTTTTTTGTCTTTAGACACATATGAATTCCTAAAAATACATGTTCGAGCCCCAGCAACAGTTATTCTTCAGGGCCCGAAATACACAAATTACAGAAAAATACACCAGAGTCAAACTTATGTAAATATTAAAAATTCTTAGGTATTAGCAAAGCTCATTGTTAAAGGCATCATGGTGACTTTAAGATGAAGAACAACAATAAAGGCTTTGTTCATTTGCTCTTGGTTTTACCATGTATTTGTAGAGACTTTGTCGTATGTGCAGTTACTCAGTATTCTGTCATTGTTTCTCTCCTGCAGTGTTGAGTCCGAAAAGATTCCCCGTGAAAGAATTGTATGCTATAATGTATAGTGTAATGCGCATATGCTGCACTTAGATTCACAGTAACTTTGGTATTTTGTTACCTATACATTTCAGTTATGGCGTACTTGTTCTTGAAAAAAAAAAATATATGGTTTTACTGTCATACTTTCGGATTTTGGTATTTATTATTTTTAAATTTCAAAATGTTATCTGAGCACCTGTTTATATTGGTCATAGCTCACATATCTCATAATTTTTTAAGTTTTCTTGCAATTGACTTGATGAGTGCATTATCTTAGTCTTTATGTTGTAATCGTCCACTAGCTTAAGACAGGCGTTTCTTCTACCTTTTACGATTTTTATTAGCGCAACCTCACTCTCATATCCAAAATTTTACAAGTTACAGATTTCATAAATTATTAAATACTCTCAAGAAGTTTTACAGAAGATGTGAACATTTGATATCTTAATAAGACGTGACTCGCAAACAGCTTATTACAAAGGGTATTTCTAATCCTCGATTTTATGGAAATTTTAAAAATGCCTCAAACTGATAAAAAGTGAAATTGGGACGTAATTTTTCACTCTTTACGTAATGAGAGTATCGACGGGATATTCTACACCAATCCGTTAAATTGGCTTTTGATTCCAATGACCTGAAGATTTTACACATATACTGGCCTCTCACTGATACTGCCGATGTCTACTGAAAAATATGACGACTCTTTATCAAATCCTTCTGGAAGTTTTTAGTTTGATTTTTCCTCCGTAGAGCGACAGTGTTTTACAAGCAGACTATGTTCCTTGAGCTAGCCAGGAGTTTAGCGGCGAACATTCTTTGATCCACCTTTCCAAATTACGTTTTGTCATATTCTTTTTTTTTCAAGATAGTGGTCATAGAGTTAGTAGTCTACCTGTATTTGGGGTTATTCGTATGTTTATTATACTATAAAGAAACGGGATAGAGATGGGGAGGTCTGGGTACCAATAAACCGGTTTAACCCTACCTCTTGCTTTTGCTAGAGCTGGTTCACCAATGTATAAAGTCCTGCTATCCTGAGTTCCAATCGCTATTTATGTTTGTCTCTAGTCTGTTATGTGTTTTGATAGTGCGGTTCCACTGTAGATTGTGACATGTGATTGTTATTGGTAGGTGTTTACTATTATCTTGATTTAATTTAAGTTTGTTGACGACCCCGCATCCATTACCAGAAAAGACATGTAGTGTCGTTTGATATGTAGCAAAGTATGCCGCTCAAACTGGGGCTAAGGGTCGTCTTGAGCTTACTATGTGGTATTTTAAGGCCTAATGTTGACTACCAGATGAAGAGCAACAATGAAAGCGTTGTTCCTTTGCTTTTTTTTTATCATGTATAGACTTGTTTGATATACATATGCTCCATATTTTTTCATTGTTTAATGAGTAAGTTCGACAATTTATACATGTATATTTTTACAAAAAAGACAACAACAAAACAAAATCGAAATCATAACCACATACAGATTGACAATATATGTACAAGTGATCTGCACAATCAACACGCCCTTAAAGAAAACAAATTTTGCACCCACTATGATGAATTCGCAAAAACTGTATTTTTGAGAAAATCAATCAAAATCAAACTCTTTTCCACATTGCTATGCTGAGGAAAACGGGCTGAACAAAGTCGGACAATATTTACGGATGACCAAAGAGAGGTTTGCCCTTGCTTTACAAAGCTGGTATTTTAATTCTGTTCATCTTGGATCCCCAGATATTCCCACAACATTGTTTTAAGAACAGATGAAATATCTGATTTGATGAAATAGACATTTTGTTTGGATATAAACAAAACTGCCTATGTGTGTTTTGTTTCACCCGGAAGCAAACTTGGGATTTGATAATCTTCAACATCTAGAAAAATTGATATTCTATGTAGTAGAAGTTTTCAGATATCTCTTAATGAGAAAGAAATTGGAATAAAGGTTCAAATATGAGTGACCGTATAAAAACATGAATCACGTTTATCATAAATGTAAATATGTTTTGTATTTCGTAGTCTGCAAAAACAGGACTTGCTTTTTTTATTTTTTTAGAAGAAAAATCTACATATTAACAGTTTTCACATGAATACCTGATATGAACTTCTTCCTTGCGATACGGTCTCGTCTAAAAATGTTAACCCATGACCGAACATCTAAAATGAAGAACCACAGATCTGAATACAAAAAATACCAAAATTGCATAAAAGCTGAATAGAGGAAATAGCAAATAACTGTTTTTATCAGCAATTGAAAGCAATACAATAACTCGTTTGTAGTAAGTTCATAAACGTTGAATTCAAAATTCGTTCAAGAAAATCTGATTGATATCTAATTGACAGTTTTATGATATTTATAAAGATATTTCCAACTTTTTAGCTATACAAGGAACTGAGACTTTGTTATATAGTGTAAAAATATTTCATATGATAAAATACATTATTTTCAAAGTTTATTTATTTTTTGTCAAAAAAGAACTTTTCCTCCATTAAAGGGTTTGTAATTATTTTGAATTATTTTATTGTACTCTAGGACTGCTCTTCTTGACCATTATCGATGTCATATTTTTCATCAATTTATCATTCAAAAGGAAGAAATTGAGCGATTGATTTGATACAAATTTTAGGCATATTTCTGCTGTATCATTACGAGCACAGTTTAAGACCTCGAACATAATTTCAAGGATGAATGTTAAAATTGCCTTACATGAAACAAAGACATTTTCTTCAAAACAAAAAACAAATATGTATCATCTACAAACATACATATATATTTCGGTATCAACACTGCAAAATTGCAAATTACCGAAGTAAGGGAATTTCATTTTCAGCAGATGGTCATTTCGACAACTTATGTCTCTTCAGTGCAATCAAATTAGAAAATTTCGAAAACCCTCAATCAAAAAGTACAAAATCGATGCACAACAAAAAAACTTTGAAATGATTCACTGAAAGCTTAAATGTTGTATTTTTATGTTTTAATTCATACCTTTAAAAACAACGGCAGTAGAATACCGAAGGAACAAAGGGGTGAAATTCACAAAAATCGAAGTCTAAAGAAGGGGCGTCAAGTTGGTTACTTATTCCTTATTCCTTATTCGTTACTTATTCCTTATTCATTATTCGTTACTTATTCGTTACTTATTCCTTATTCCTTATTCGTTAC
>MJUU01050763.1:119490-139681 GCA_002080025.1 Modiolus philippinarum | reverse complement strand
AAATATACTATATTGGACACCTTGACATATCGATTATCTCGTTTAGTCTTATCTTGAGAATTTAAAGATACAACTAAACATGCTGTCATTAGGTCACCTTAGCCCAAGTGTTATATCACCAGACCATCTTAAGGGGGTATTGTTAGAAATTAAATCACAGCTTCCACCTTCTGTCCAACTGCCAAGTGACCCAGAAGATAAATTATGGGAATATTATAGAGTTTTGAATTGCCATACAATTTTTGAAAACAGTCGTTTAATTGTCGTTATGTCAATTCCGTTATTAGATTTTGATAATAAGTTTGAAATATTTAGTACATTCAATCTTCCAATACCTTATGTAAGTAAAGATAACAAAGAAACTGCAACAATGACAGCCCATTCGGTGTTAGAAGCAACTACAATAGGAGTTAATATTCAAAGATCTAAATATGTATTATTAACGCAAGANGAAGTTGAAAAATGTACACATCCAATAGCTAATTTTTGTAACATTAAAAGTCCAGTGTATAGGATATCTCTAAGTAAATTGTGTGTCATTGCTTTATTCAAGAAAGATGACCAAGCCATTGATAACTATTGTCAAACAATTGTCACATTAAATTCGATTTTACCAATTGCTCAATATTTATCAGGTGGGGTTTGGGTGATAACAACAGACCAGATGTTACGTCTAACTGTAGTTTGTCAATCGAGAAAAGATAATGTCGAATTAATGATCAAACCTCCCATGACTATTGTTAAACTCTTAAGAAGACTTGTACAGCCAATAATGATTATTTGACATTGTTACCTTTTTATCAATATGAAACTCATTATAAGATAAAAGAGCCACTAGATAATCTGTTTAAGAATTATAACTTAACTTATTCAAGATTTTGGAATCAATTTCATAAATCACTGCCAAATTTTAAATTTTCTAAAATCCCTAAAGAATTAAAACACATACCTACAATTCCAATGGACAATATGATTTCAAGATTAGGGGAGTTGAAACAGGTGAGCATTGAAAATGATGAGCCATTTCCTATATGGATTTACATTTTGTTAGCAACTGTTACAGTCATAATTATTGGGGGGTTATATGTTATAATTGTTAAAAGACACTGGTTTGCCAAACTGAAAATTTGTGGGTCAGGTTCTTCTCCTGTGCCTGAAAGCAAGTTGGTGTGCGTTTATGACGCTAAAGGTGAAGTTGCCACCTCCGGAGAAAATTCCTCCGCACCTTTGCTGAAGGAGTTAATACCAAAACAGAAACCTAGTGATTTTACAGCTAAATATATCTGTGACAAGTTAAAGAAATATCCAACTGTAAATAAACTTGATACTATTGTGGAAGAAGACCTGTAGTTACCTTATAGAATAATATTCGAATATTACATATATGGTTATATATATTGTGGTGGAACTTGATAATTATTTATTATGAAACTTTACTTCTGTCAGTAACTGTTTCCGAACTTTTCTTGAATATTTCAAATCTTCTACTTTCTACAAACTTTCATGGGATTAGTTAACTAAAAGAGGGAGGAATGAAACAAAATATGCTTCTTGTCACGAACACCGGATTATGGAAAGGACAGTTATATATACTGATATTGATGTTAGACCAGGATTCTACTGTCCATATCCGATATTGCTATTGTGTTACTTTCCTATATGAATAGTGGGCATGATAACATGTTGAGTGACTCAGAATAATATGACCACTCGTATGACCACTACTACGATCAATACATGCTATATAAACTTGAACAATTCTATAGATGGAAGACTGGGAACTGAAACTAAGCTAGCTAGAACGGAGCTGAGCTGAACTGAGAACTAAGACTGATATCTAAACTGATAGACCACTATACGATGCCGAATTAATCAACGACTTGTGTTGAACTCTAACTTTCTTTCGATACTGTGATTTGTAAATACTTTATTAAAACTCTGACTTTCAAATACAATGTGTTAAGTTGTATTACAATACAAGTTATCAACAATGAGAGGATATGGAGTAACTGGAGTAAAAGTTTCTTCAGAAATGTGGTAGAACCAAACAATGGAACACAGCCTTTATTGTAGTTCTATATACTGAATTTACTTTTATTACCTACATATTTTGTATTTTATTTTTTACAGATTAGATTTTTGATGTATTTGTAAATTTCTATAAAACGCAAAATAGTTAAGTCAGACAATTCTGATTACTTGCTTGTGAATACCCTCTGGTGCCTTTGGTCCATCCGAGTTGCATCGGCCCAATGATTTCCAAATTGAAAATTGAAAATCGTCCAAAACTTGCAAAATAGTCATTGAATTTCGTTATAATGTACACGTGCGTCAAAGAATTACTCTCAACAGCAGCATTAGAAAGTCAAAAAGAGAAGAAAGAAAATAAGAAATCATTAAGAAAGAGATCAGATAGAAAATAAGAAAAATTCAGAAATACAGAAAAGAGAAAAAGATCATCAAAACAACGGCAGTAGAATACCGAAGGAACAAAGGGGTGAAATTCCCAAAAATCGAAGTCCAAAGACAGGTCAAAAACGAGAACACAGAAAACAATGACGTTAGACACAAAAACAATGACGCCAGACAGACACAAAGCACAGAACCAGAAACCACACAATTCAGAACAAAGGCACTCACAGTGTGAACTCCAGTGAAACTGAGAGTGACATCAGGTGCTCCGGAAGGGTAAGCATGTCCTGCTCTGTTTACAGCACCCGTCACACTGTGGGTGATTCAATCCGGGAAAATGTCAAAGTCGGTAGTCAAATCCGGGAAGACGTAAATCTAGCTGAAAATGTCCACTTTCATTTGGGATACTGACACGTCATATCTTTCAATGATGCTATGGTGACGGCCATAGAATTTCTTGAGGGATGAAATTAACAAAGGTTGAACAAATCCCTGACTAAGCAGCTTTTGGGACAGTGTTTTTGCTCTGTTCAAAAAATCACTGTACAAACTACAAGCTCGACATTAACGAATCAACTGTGAAATGTACACTCCATAGGCTTGAGAGGTAGGTATATTGCTGCTAAGAAAGGGAAAGTTCACAATGGGGAAATTAAAATCATCACGCTTGTCATATAGCTTAGATTTCAAACGTCCATCTTCGTCAATATACAATAAAAGATCTAGGTACGAAGCTGAAGTAGGTGTTTCAGTTGTTTCTTTAATTTCAAGCTCATTTGGTTAGATCTGATGTAAATAATCCTTTAATTCAGGATTATTAAGAGAAAGCACATCGTCTATGTAGCGGAAGCTGAAATTAAAGGACTGGGCTAAATTTTTTTGTTTTCTTTGAATAAGCCCTTGTAAAAACTTAGCCTCGTACGAGTAAAGGCGGCGCACAGTTTGTTCCCATAGGAATCCCTATTGTCTGTTGGAAAACACGACCTCCAAATTCGACAAAAATAGAGAATTAAGAAATACATCTGCAGAAAAAGAACATCAATTACGATTGAAAAATAGGAATATTGTGGTCAAACATGAAAAAGAATTTCTAGCCTAAAACCCGTTCATTAATGAAACAAAACTATTTATAATGATGCCCCTTTCAATGCTAAAGAGGTTGATTTTCATTGATTTGAGCTGAATGTTTGAAATGACCAAAAAGCACCTCTGCCATAATATTCAGCATCAAGAGGTTCTCAAGAGCCTGCATTAAACACCTAGACAATTTCCTTCTAATAATACCTGAAACACTCAATTTAATGTTGCCACTTGCTTCCCACTCTGATGAAGTACATGTAGGACTATTATCAAAACAATTTTAGAGGCTAACCAACAGAATATTGTGACAACTTAAAGATGACCTCTGAATGCATAAATCCGAGTAACCTTTGCAAAAAATATTCGTGTTAGACAAGGAAAGACTATTAAAATCACAATTTTGAATGGGACTTACTAAGGACCATTGTAATCAAGTTGGTTCGTTATGGCTCGGTGGTTTTAGAGGAGAAAATATTTCGAGTCCCCCGCCGCGGCCATTACGGAAGAAAGGCGAACATATTAAAATATTTTCATTTAAATAATTCACTATTGCGAAATTATCAATTTGGTCTATGAACAACTTTGTCCTTTATATACCAGGTTACAAACAATGTATTTACATAGCTTTTTATCCGGGAAATTCAAGCAAACTAAAATAATATACGAGGTCAATGTTATTATCCGAAATTTCGGTTTGCAGACGTTTATGGTGAGTATTTCCACATTTTCTTGTTTCCGAACCATAACATTTTCGAACCGGTTGACTTCAAATTTCTTTTGCTCCGTCGACCATGATTTCTTCAGGCCTCTTTACGTTTTCAATTACAGTTCTCATAAGAGGAACACACGTGATATGCGATCTTGACCTACTGTCACGTGATTTATCACAGTATTTTCCGCATGATTAGATTTGTTAACATGGTGAAGTGCCCCAATTATTGACATTAAACAATTGAGACCATTCATCAGTTAACGGCGATCTCGTTCATCGCGGGAAAAAGGAATAAATATCAAAACGGAAAAAACAAATGCATTTTAGCAATTAATAATCAATGAAAGGATATGGAGTAAATGCACATGAGACAAAATCCCTCCAAATAAATGGTAAAACCGAGCAATGGAACAACGCTTTTATTGTTGTTCTTGAAGTCACAACGAGGTCAACAATGAGTGTAGCTCATACCTTAACAGTAAGTTCAAGACGACCCTAGCACCGGTTTGAGTGGAATTAATTGCTAGATGTCGAGCAATGCTACATCCACTTTTTTCAATATATTAAAACGTTAAATTGACAAATACAAAAATATTAACGAAATTAACCGTGTTGAGTAGTATATATTAAGCACACTTTTTAAAGTATAAAAATATCAAGTGTATTATCTACTGAGAAATGTATACTTGTTAAAATGATAAATCTCTTTATCTTAAAAGCATGTAAATATAACTTTGCTTACTTAATATTTCAAAGCACAAAATTTAAAAAAAAAGTGAGATAAAAAAAAAACAATTGCCTTCAATGCCTATTGCTTCAATGGGCATACAGCTCATGAAAATTAGTAAATATTTTACGAACGGATATGGACTAAATGAACATGAGATCGAAACACATGTTAACACCAACTGCAATAATTTTAATGAGCTGTATGGCCATTTCGGAAATTAATTTCTCATCAGAAGCACTAGAACCCAAACAAAGTTTGAGTTAACACTTCTTAATTCAAAAATGTTTGAGTTTTCATCGCAAGTCAAATGTGTAAATTTAGTTATCATGGGGCCTCATGTTCGTACCAACACCAATATAATATTCATAAATTCATAAATGTTCTTGCGCAACTACAGCCTAGTATATCCAAAACAACCTTAAATTGAGAGATGAGTGGTAAACTTAGTTTAACTGGAAACATTGAACAGATGGAGGAACGTGTGATATAAAAATATGCCAGAGTGGCAATTATTTTTTTCATTCATAATGAACTAAAATAGAGTTATCTGACAATTATGTTTACCGCTGCATATGATAAGTTTTCTTAACTAAGTATATAACCTGACAAAAACGATGCAATCAAACTTAGGTTAAACTTTATATGAAAAGGAAAGGAAATGGGGTAAATGTCAAGGAGACAACATCCCATCTCCAGGTTAAAACTACCAAAACAAAGCATCTAGGGGTCAACGTACGGTCGTCAACAAAGTTGTTGGCCAAAAAAAAGTAAAAAAAAGTGAATAAACCAATGGAAACAAACCATATCCAATAACCCGAATATCAAGAAACTAAAAATTTTATAAGAAGACAAGGACAAGCCAATGACCAACATATTCCTGACTTGGACAGGCGTAAAAATTGCGTTAAACTCGTTTTGTTAGATCAACCCCCCCCCCCCTATGTGTGGCGAAGAGCTAAAACAAGACTCACAGTAAAAATCAAACTAAAAAAAATCAAGACGAGCACCTTTACAATGAAGTACATAAAACACAAGGACAATACATATAGGTACTGTCCTAACAAATGCTCGCAGTAACTGACAGGTAGCTAAGAAAATAATTTCCATTGACTGTGATATCAAGCCTTCTTACATATGAAATTTCAATTGAAATACATCTGAATAGATTTCGTATAACAACATCATCAATTATGAAAGAAGAACATGATCTTATGCAATGCTAAATACTGCCAAGATGAAAAACTGATTTAATTCATTTACGGTATAAAGCATTGAGGAGCTTATCAATGTCTTTGCCAACAAAAACCAGAAGTAAAGATTTAACAACAATGCTGTATTTATATCCTTTATGAATAAGTTTGTTCAACGGATTGTATAAGTTTTGAAGGACAATTTTTGAATTTATGCGCTTTGTAAATGATATATCCACAGAAGTTTGTATGTGAAATGCCCTGTTGTATAAGAACCCTGCATGTAGAACCAAATTTCCTTAATAAGTCAATGTATCTATAATAAAATTTAGAGAATGGTTTTATCAATTTATGATTTCTAAACCCTTGATGCAGAAGTTTTTTCAGTAAGGCAAAAATTTCGGTCGTTGAAGTCAGAATCATCACTACATATTCGTGCATATCGAACAAGTTGTGAAATGTAGAAATGTTATGTTTTTTGTTACTTATAATAAAACTTTATAAAAAAATTGTAAAAAATAAGCCATGCATGACACAAACACATAAAGCTACAAATCAACAGAATATTGTAATTTATGATCTTATTTAATTACTTCCTTAGGTTATCTGTCAGAAATTTCCTTATATAATATTAACTTTTTTTCGAATTTAGGTTGGAATCATGGATCTATTGAAATGGATGATTGTTTATTTTTCTGTTATCAACTGGACGAAAAGTAAGTATACATAAGTATATATATCAATGACGTCTAGTTAGTCTATTTGTCGGCTAAGGGACGACAGTGACTGTAAAAACACTTTGCCAGTTTAACATATGTTTGTTGATGATCCTACACCCATGATCACAAAAGACATTGAAGAAGCGCTGTTTGATATTAAGTAAAGCATTCCGCTCAAATCGGTGCCGAGGGACGTCTTTAACTTACTTTAACTCCATATCATTTCATTGTATATCTAGCATTGCCTTCATATTTTAAAATAGATTCGTGATATTGGAAAACTCTGTATATCTCTAATTCAGTTTTGAGTAATAAAACCATCAACCAGAACACATGAAATAAATATAAAACCAAACAAAAGGGGGGAAAACATGATATTAAAATCCTTTTTAATTCAAAAGTATCGTTTGTCTTATTTAAAAAAAAAATACTACTAGCAATGGATTGACGACTGGCACGCGTTTTTTCTCAAATCCATCGTTTTCATGATAATCAGGTGCTTTAAAAATATACTTCTCTAAAGGTACTTTAAAAAAGTTATTTGTTAATTACTTCTTAATATTGTGAGTGCATTATGCTAACGTTCCTAACAAAAAAACTCACAAATATGTTTCATTATCAATGTTGCATAGATATATTGGTGTCCGAAGACCATAAGATTTAATAGGTTAATTAAAAATTACTCTTCTTGATCATTCACTGATACTGCCGATATATTCTGAAATATATGGTGATTTGTTTCAAAAATATTTTGAGTTTTTTCCCCCTTGTTAATTTCATTATTTGATTTCTCGAACGATGCTACAGTATTTAGATATCGAATGGTAATCACATTGATCTTGAATTTTGTGTTAAAATCAGGTGATGTTATGATTTATTCCCAAAGGAATTATACATATGTATCATTTGACCAAGCAAAATTCAGAATATGCGAGAAATATTTTATTAATTATAAAATCTAACGAAATCAATAACTAAGGTATTTTTTACCTTTGACACTTAGCAAAATAGAAAAAAAATCTTAAAGTCATTGTTTGTTTTAGTTTCATATTGCCTGTGGAAAATATATGTTTCACAACAGTTTAAAACCAGGGAAATGAAACTAATAAAACACAAAATACAAACACCATAGCAACTAAAATGTTAAATACCTTAAGACCACTTATCTTTCGATAACATTTGTTTCAGTTTTTAAGCTCAAAATCTAGTATATTTCCCTGTTATCGTTGTATGTTTTTATTTCAATTGCTAAGATGCGTAAAAAAACTACTTGTGTCAATAGAATTTAAATTTAAAAAAGGTCGTATCTACAATTAAGTTCTTCATGGTGAGTATGCAATTTTATTTCAATTGCTAAGATGCGTAAAAAACTACTTGTGTCAATAGAATTTAAATTTAAAAAAGGTCGTATCTACAATTAAGTTCTTCATGGTGAGTATGGCATCATATTCCTAGGACCACTTTTGGTATGTGCTGGTTTGCTCATTCGTGTAATTGATCTTTCCGTGATAATGTTCGCTTAATATAAGAATTTGTTTACTAAAAATCACATTTATTATTGCATAAATCTAAAATGAAAAACTAATGTCGGGTTTTTTGAGATATAATTTACGTTACTCTCCATGTGCGCCTTTGTGATACGTCAGTACGTATACGCCTTTGTATACGTCTTAGATGCAACATCTCTAGTAGGCTGGAAGTATTATAAATTTTGCCAAAAACATTCAAGATGGATATACACTAATATTAAAATCCATGAAATTTTGTTATAAATCGGCCCAACTGAAGATCCTTTACTCCAAACATGAAATCTTTAATAAAAAGTATTGGTCGCCACGATTTTTTTTCTAGAATCGAGATCAAACGTTACACATACAATTTACATAGAATACATGGGGGAAATCTTTAAAGTCAATTAACTAAATATCGAAGTTACTGAGTCTTTGGTTTCTGTAAAGGTACATTTTGACAACTTATGTCTCTTCAGTGCAGATAAAATCTAAATATTTTGGAGACCATATATTCAAAGATGTTAAAAAACCGATAGAGAACAAATAACCAAAAAGTTAGATATTATAAGATTCATAGTAGAACCTGTTTCGGGTCAGCACCGAAGTACTTACTGCTGGGCTTGTGAATACCCTCAGGGACTAAGAGTGCACCAGCAGAGGCATCAACCCAGTGATAGCAAAAATTGAAATACCGTGAATTTAGTTTCTGCATTTGCGCATTTCGACAACTTATGTTTCATTAGTACAGATAAAATCTAAACGTTTGAAAGACAATTTCAGCTTATATTCAGAAGTGTGCTGATATTGTGATGAATATTTTTCTTAAAATTAACGCCAGAAATATCAGATGTTGAACTTCGCCAATTTTACATAAAATTTAGAATATAGAAGAAAAAGGGTATTAGGAAACGCCTACAATGGCCGAAAAACATAGTCACATGCCACAATGTACCAAGGAACTGCACAAGAAAAAAAAAACACAATAGCAAAATACAAACGTAAATAACGATAGGAACTCGGGACAGCCGGACTTGGTACCGGCGGCACTAGCAAAAGCCAGTGGTAGGGTAAAACCAGTTTATGGGTACCAAAACCTCGCCTTTGTCTTTCCCGTTTCCCTATAGTATTTATGAACATACGAATAACACCAAAAACAGGTAGACTACTTACTCCAAGACCAAACCCTTGAAAAAAAGAAAAGGAGACAAAATGTAATTTAGAAAGACGGGTCAAGGCGTGCTAAACTGCCTGCTCGCTCAAGGAGCCTCGTCTGTTGGTAAAACACTGTCGCATTACGGAAGAAATACGACTTTTTACTGTTATCTAAGCAATGAACAGATATGTAGTACATGCACATGAAAAAAAGTCTCTTCAAGTAACTGGTAAAACAAAGAAAAAAAACACCTTTTTTATTGTTGTTCATCTTCAAGTAACCATTGGATGGTTGTCTCTATGTCTCTATTTGTTTGGATCAATTTTTCTTGCAGTTCATGGTAGGACGATTTTATTGTTCAGCTGAATAGTTCTACTAGCTTTGTAAATGAAAACTAAGGCATCATCCATTTTTAAAAATGCCGATGTTGCCAGATAGTTGTCCTTCATTCATGACAAATATGTCGTTGTTCCGGCGGATAAGGCCCCTAATAAATCATTTTCATTTGTAAAAATCATTACATCGATTGTTTAAAGAAAAAACTAGACATTGGCAATACCCAGTTCAATCCAACATACACAGCTACTACTCTGTATAGGGAAGAGATATTGCAGAACCATAGTTCTGTTTTGCTTTCGTTTGGGTTTCAATGAAAGATGAAGACACTGATCTCCCCTCCTGGGACTGGGTACCAAATTTACACACATGCCCACACAAACAACGGTACATCGGTGGATCTGCTAAAGGTTCTACAAAACCTTTTTCTAAGCTAATAACATCCATCTTTTTTTTGTCACATAAATTTTATTGATCAAAACATAAGTTTACAAAATATTATGCATTTTACATTTTTTTAACAGTTTGTATATTGTCAAAAAATAAAATTTGTATACAAGTTAGTTTTGTAACATAACTGTTTATATTTCTACATATAATAAGCAGCATATAATAAATGTTTTTAATGCATATGTTCACCTGTCAGACCAAAAACAAGTTTTTCACAGATTCCCATTTTCTTTGAATGTTTTGTGCCTGTCTTGGCGTACAAGGATATACTGATTTTAGGTCTATATTTCGATAATATTTTAGATGCTCTAAACATTCTGTCAATTAATCATTTGCTTTTTAATCCTGCAAACATATATATAATATCTTATGATAATGAGACATGTGTTTAGAATGTCACTGTCTAAATCAAACAAGCCTCCAAGAGTGCATGCAACTGGTAAGATATTTAAAGTTATGCCACACTTGGACATCAAGTTATCAGCGAACTGAAGCCAAAGAGAGCGAACAAAAGGACATTCATTGAACAAGTGGATTAGAGTTTCCTTAGTCTCAAAACAATAACTACATAATTCAGAGTCGGACAGACCACATTTCATCAATTTGCTGTTAGTGTATAAAATTCTGAGATTTATCTTATACTGAAATGATTGTAGTTTTGTATTAAACATATTTTTGAAAGGAACCTGGTAAAATAGGTCCCAATTTTCGTGTATCTCATTAAGTCCTATATCTAATGCCCACTTGTTCTATGAATGTAAAGGTTTTTCGAACACTTTTTCTTTAAATAAATTATAAAAAGGTTTGACAACACATTAGCAACATATGTTTGGAGATTATTTCATTTAATTTATTTGCATGATTATTACGCAAGATCAGTTTCCACTCTGTTGGAATTGCAAGTAGAAAGCCATGGTATTCTAAAAAATTAGTTTTAATATCATATTTATTTTTTAACTCGTCTAAAGATAGAAAGCTGCCATCTTCTTTAACTAAATCATTCAAGAAAAATATTCTAGATTTGACCCAATGAGAGAGAAAGATTGGATGACCGCCAACCTTAATCACCTCATTGTGCCAAATAGACTGAGACAATATGTCTTCAGGGGCTTTGGATGGGTCTTCCTTAATAGATGCCCAAATATTGATTACATTCTTCCAAAACGGATTAAATTTCTCACCAAAAATTTTTAAGGCACCATCGGTATAATGCAAGAAATTTTCCTGACAAAGATCATCCAACACATCTGCCAAAAGTACTTTCCATGGAGCCATATTATTTGGATCCAGGACTCTCTTTATCCAGGAGAGTTTAAGTGCATGACTAAATGACAAGAAATGGGGCATTTTTAGACCCCCTTCTTCATAATTTCCAAAAATAGTGTTGCATTTAATCTTATCAATTTTACCATTCCAAAGAAATTTATAAAAATGTCCTGGATTTGTCTAACAATATGTGTTGGAGGATCGGGAAGAACAGTAAAAGGCTGCACAAGAATCGGAAGAGCCAAAGTTTTTATTACTGTAACTTTACCCAATAATGAAATGTTCCTTAATGACCAGTCACTCAGTAGTCTTTTTATTTTTTCTATACCATTAATAAAGTTATCTACATATTTGTCCGGTTTACCAAGTGAAAGATGAATACCTAATAACTTAAAATTGCCCGAATGATTCCAGCTAATAGATTTTTCTGTTTGGAGCTCCTCTCCACTCCTCTCCTCTTGCCCTTAGACCAGAACATGTAGAAAAAAAGTTCAACTTTATTCAAGGCATGATTTAATGAATTTACATCATCATCTAATATCAATTAAGAATCATCAGCATACTGACTTATCAGAAACTCAGAATTATTCATTTTTACCCCAATAATATTAGGGTCAAATCTAAATGACGCACTAAGAAGTTCCACAGACAAAATAAATAAATAAGGATCTCTTGACGGACTCCCATTTCAATACTTAAACGCTCTGAAAGATGTCCATTATTCAATATACAGCTTTCAGAATTATGATAAAATGTTTTAAACCAATGGATTATGAGTGGACAAAATCCAAAAAATTCTAAAGACCTGATGATAAAGCCCCACTCTTAAGAGTCAAAAGCTTTTTCGAAATCTAATAATATTAGTATGGCAGGGGTATCTTCTTCATCACATCTTTCAATAATGTCGCATATCAGTCTTGTGCACTCCCCAATGACACGAACTTTCATAAAGCCCATCTGTGTATCAGAAATTAATTTTTCCAATACCTTTTTAAATCGGAGTGCTATTGCAGAGGCACAAATCTTATAATCAACATTTAACAATGACATTTGACGCCAATTTTTCAGATAAAATTTAGGCTTGCCCTCTTTTGGAAGACATCTGATGACACCTTGCCTCTGGGAAACAGACAAACAGCCTCTTTCATATGCTTGATTAAAAGATCTAATGACAAAGTATTTTAAATCAGACCAAAAAAAAATTATAAAACTCAACAGTAAAGCCATCAAGTCCTGGTGACTTACCATTTTTCATATTTTTTAAGGATATAAGCATTTCTTCTGGTTTTAAGTTACCTTCTAAGTTTTCACTTTCCTCAGGAGTAAGCTTACTAATAAAAGGGTTATTTTCATCAAAAAAGGTGTCATGTTGCTCAGTGACCTTCATGCCTTTAGTCGCATATAAATTCTCATAAAATATTTTTGTTGTTTTAAAATTTCATCCTGACTTGTAATCTCAATACCATCATCTATAATAAGTTTCGGAAAAGATTTTTCTGTAAAGTGTCTCTTTTCAAGATTACAAAAATACTTACTACTTCTTTCGCCTTTCACATTCCATTTTGCTTTAGATCTTAAAATAATGCCCCTAATTTTATCCTCCCTTAATTTTTTAAGTTCTGTTTCTACCCTATTAATTTCCTCACTATTATCTCCTCCTGTTACCTGTAATTCTCTAAGTCTGAATTCAAGATTTTGTTCATTTTTATCTCTCTCTTTTTTCTTAAAGGATGAGTAGGATATAGATTTCCCTCTAATAATGCGCTTGAGAGTTTCCCAGACCAATTGGTCATCAATATTATAAATTGTTTCAAACAGATTTTCAGTGTCATCAACCTAATACTGGTTAACCGTATCATTAATACACTCTTTTACTATTTTAATATATTCCTCGTCATATAATAAGGAGTTGTTAAACTTCCAGGTCCCTTTTCCCCGCTTATGTTCACTAAAACTCAGTACAATATGAACTGGGGAGTGGTCCGACCGATATGCAACACCTATATCTGACTTGGTAATAAATGCTTGAAAATCAGATGATGTCAAGAAATAATCTAAACGCGCTTGTTTTTTGTGGGGGGCCTCTCCAGGAAAACCTTTTAGAATCTGGATGAAATTCTCTAAATGTATCTATCAAATCCAATTCATCCATTATTTGATGAATTTGTTTTTGAGACCTTTCATTATTTTTATGAATATAATTTAAAGTATCTAAGATATAGTCTTGTGGAACATTCCAATCACCACTAACAATGACAGATGAATTCCCTAAGGATTCAATATTTTGCTGTACTTTACTAAAGAATGCTGGATTGTCATTGTTAGGGCCATAAATAACTGCCAAAGTAAATTGATAAACCTGAATCTTCAGACTCAACATTAGAAAATTTCCTGTATCATCATACGGTTCTTTTATGATATAAAATTCATACGAATTCTTAAAAAGTATAGCAAAGGGTGAATAAAAGGATATGGAGTAAATGCACATGAGACAAAGTCTCTACAAATACATGGTAAAAACAAGCATAGGAACAACGCTTTTATTGTTGTTCTTCATCTTGAAGTCACCCCTCTACTGTTTATGGTATAACAGCAAAACCTTGACTCATAACCCCATTCCGATCTCCAATAAGCTTCTAATTCCTTTTTGCAATATGTGTCGACCAATAAAATTATATCGTAATTTTTCCTGCATCTCAAAAATAAATCTTGATGCTTTACTTTATCTGACGCCAAACCCCGACAGTTAATGCTACCTATTTTTAACTTAAACATATTCTAAGAAATAGTATAATAAATATTTACAAAATTTGGTACATGTACATTTAGTCTGACAGGTAAGAACATACATATCAACAATTATAATGAAAACATTTTGATCAAGATTTTCACCCCATATATAATCCCACTTCACCCATTCCAATTCCTTCCTTCCCATGGTATAGTTTAACACCAAAAAATATACTGAAAAAACATGAATCAAAACCGCTCAAAAGCCCCATGTTAAACATGTATTTAAAAGTGTTAGCCACCCTCAAAAATTTTTTCTGACATCTTACATCCACCACCCCCTAGTACTAATACGATGAATAAACATGAATAACAAATAGCATGTCAAGTCAAAGACATAGAATTATCTTGCTTTTCATGAAATAAAAAAATCCACACTAATGAAGATTATCAACCCCTCTGATTATTGCAAATACAACTTTCAGCCCCCCCCCCCAACAACCCGCATCATGACTTTGGTCTTTTTAATGTAAATCACTGATATATCGCCTTGAACGAACCTAACTAGACTTGAATATATTCATGTATATGATCAAAGGTTAATCATGACTAAAGGTCAAGGGTAATCAAGGTCAAGATCCAAGAATAAAGAGTAATGATCACCACTGCAGACACCACCTTATTTTTATTTTATTTTTTGTGGTCATGAAAATATGCCGGTGAATGTGTGTGTGTCCTACATATAAGAGAAGGATTATAATTAATCCGCGATTACTCTCTTGGTATTATTTGAAAACATTTATAAAATAAATAGATTATAATCGAACTCTTGATTTCACTACACATCTAGATTGTGTTTATCAATGGACTTGCCACCACTACTAACTTTCATATATAAAATAATTTTGTTCAAACGGCTTAATAGACTTGCAGACATATAAGACCAAATAATAGTTATTTCATATAAGTATTTATATACATGTATTAAATTTGCTCTGTATATCATAAAATACTCAACGTCCTTTATATCTTGATGATCTCCATGTCGTTCAATATTCAGGACGACGACAACACATGCGCACTGTCATTAACATTCTTTGTAAATTAGCCATGTGGTCAAGGGTTGGGAGAATTTAATCAAAACACCAACTAAATCAGGTCCCCGTTTGTTTATAATTTCATAATTTCAAATTTACGATTTGACAGACTGCAATAAAATATTGTGAAATACACATATAATGTAATATAAATACATGTTCATTTATTTTATACAATCATTCACTCTGTATTTTTTAAATCATTCAACCGGTCACAGTCTTACTGGATTTTGTTTTCAATGCCACAAATGGAAATGTTTTTGTATACACCAGAATTATTCTTTTTTGTTGGTCTGAGGGCATGGCACGGCGTCTAGCAAGAAGTTTGCCACGGTAGGCACTAACTGACGGAGGCACATCCGGGACTACACTATAGCCTGATCCCTTTTTCAACTTCATCGCGGCCACTAGAATTTCGTCTCTAACAATCAGACTGTTGAATCTCACAATAATTCTCCGTTTATTTTCATTGTCACCACCAGGGAGTCTATGAACAACTTGTAGGAGAATGGCATCCGCTTCTTCCTTGGGCATTTGTAATACTGTCCCNTTCAGTGATGCGGGGGGTCTTATACAATGTTCCTTCAATACCCCCGATCACTAGATTCCATTTCCTACCCCAAAGTTCTAATCGAATTCGTTCATTGACTTCCTCCTTCATCTTTTCTTCAATGTTTGGAACGGTTTGTTCATTCATTGTCTTAATTTGATCATCCACGAGCGCCGCGTGAGATTCCAAGTTTGCCACTTTTTCGTTCGTCACTTTTATTTCCTGCCCGATTGTTCTAATTTCTGTATCAATTGTCATGTGGAGTTTAGCAAAACATTCAGCCAAATCTTGCCCACTATACATACTCTTAAATTCTTCAAAACTTTTCCTCAACATATTGATTGTTATTTATGCTTCAATGAATAATTGAGGTTAACTCGTTATGACTGTTGTTCACCGAAAAACTTATGTCCCATAAAACTCATTTGTTATAACTGTTTGCCACAAAATTACATCAGCAAAAGTTGGTGGTGGTGTTTAAGTCTTTTAAATCATTTTGTACAGGAACGCAGCAACATGAAATTTGCATAAATAAGGAAACTTTTTTGGAGCTGACCTGAAAGCGTGTTTACATCTCCACCATGTTCCGGAAGTCCATCTTGACAGCCGTAAAAGAGGGCCTTAAAATATTGTGATACTAGTTTTTCAAGAAGTGTGTAAAAGAAATATGGATATTAAAAAACTCTAGGATCTACGTGACATCTTAAAATCGGGATGATTATTACACTGTAACATCATTAAAACATTTGAATTCTCTACGCTTTATACTACAATTCCTCATGAACAACTGAAATCAAGGCTGAAAGATTTAATTCATAGATGTTTCTCCCGCAAGAACGGGGAACGAAGATATTAGTACATGGTTATAGAACAAGCATTCCTTGTGAAATACGACTCAAAATCACAGATAAAATATACAGAGGAAGAAGTGATTAAAATAATAAAGTTTCTGATCAACAATTTATTTGTCCAGTAAAATATACAGAGGAAGAAGTGATTTAAATAATAGAGTTTCTGATCAGCAATATATTTGTCCAGTTTTGAGTACTTGTTTTTCAACAATTATTGGAATTCCAATGGGCACAAAATGTGCATCTCTCTGAGCCAGTCCGTTTCTTTACTCATATGAAGCTTAATTCATCGAAGGGCTTCTTCAAAATAAGGATAAAAAACTGGCCTAGTCCTTTAATTGCAGCTTCCGTTGTATGGATGATATTTTATCACTAAACAACCCTCGCTTTTGTGATTTTCTTCTTCTTATCTATCCAAAAGAGCTCGAAATTAAGGATACTACAGAGACCTCAACACCAGACTCGTTTCTTGACCTTCACCTTGAAATTGACAAAAGAGGTACTTTACAAACTAGACTATTTTACAAACGCGATGACTTCACTTTTTAAATAGTCAACTTCCTTTTTCTTTGTAGCAATATTCCAAAAGCACCGGAATATGGAGTTTACATCTCCAAACTCATTCGCTACTCAAGGGCCTGTGGTCGATACAGTGACTACCTTGATAGAGCTCGGCTGCTTACAAATAGGCTACTTAAGCAAGGGTATGTTGCCCATAACTTGAGGTCATCACTAAGGAAGTTTTACGGTCGACATCACGATCTTGTGGATCGCTATGGGATAATTGTTTACCACTAAAGTTTGTTTTCCTCTACCGGATTTGACTTTACTTCCGGAGTTGACATGTAAAACACGACGGGTTTCTTATAAGCAGCAGGAGATGCTTACTCTACCTTTGCACCTGATCTCACCCAATGTTTGTTTGATTGGGTCCGTGTTGTTATTTTGTATAAGTGTTTGTCTTCATTTTCTTTATTGTGCCATGATCATGTTATGTCTTTGTTTCTTTGTTTTTCCGACGTTGCCATTGTTAGTGGATTATTCATTTAAGACGGACGGTTCGGTTCTCACTTACTTTATTGGAAGAATGCCCTGCTTCCCCTACCAGAGCACTAAATGACATTTGATTTTTTGTGGTGTTTGTATTATGCTCTGTTTCGACTTCAATGTTAACGTTGTCTATTTCTTTGTGATCCTTATATTGCAATGTATTCTGGATTTATGATTTTGGTTCTTGCTAAGGTATTCATTTGAAAATTATTTGTACATACATCACAACTTTAATGCTTTTTCTTTTTCATTTTCTGATTTTATGCCATAAGTACCAGTTGTTGAATTAATTAAATTTTATTTCATCTCGGGATCAATATGTACATTGTCCGGAGTGTGTTTCCATAAAAAGTCAATTAAATATATATCTGACATTTTCTTGAAATTTATTTAACATAGCATTTGCTGAACATTTAGAAAAAGGTCACCTCCATGGAAGGTTGAACATTGCATATCAAATAAAATGTTTACTTTTCAAATCTTTAGTCTTCCATGAGTAAGAAAAACTGTACTTGCAATAGAAAACAATGTTTTCTGTCTTATCGCCAACCTTCTTCTGTTTATTAAAAATAGCTGCAGTAGAATACCGAAAGAACAAGGAAAGCGATGACTACAAAATTTGAATTCCAAAGACATGGCACAAACAGCAACATAAAAAAACAAAGGACAAAAACAAGGACTTGAGACAGCTACAATGCACGGAAATAGAAAAAAAATCATTAAGAACTAAGGCACTCATGGTGTGAATTCCCATGAAAACTGAAGTGACATGAGGTTCTCCGGAAAGGTTTGCATGTCCTGCTCCGCTAGAGGCACCTGTCACGCTATCAGTGAGTCAATTCAGGGTGGAGTCAAGTCTGGTTATGTAAAATCAGTGGAGACTTAAAATAACTGAAATATCCATTTTCATTTGGGACACAGACACGTCATATTTGAACATTGCAGAATAAAAAAAAATACAATTCGGACCTGTAAAAATGTTTTAAAATTAGTTTTTCGTTTGACACGTTTACAGATTCTTTTTTTTCCAATCATTTACTATAGATATAATGCGAATACATACCAAATAATTTGATGTCTGAGATATTCTTTATTTATAGCTCTCGAAGCCTTACAAATTCATTTTGATGATATTACGGGAAACATAGGCAGCGATGATACAACATTGAGATGTGCATTCAGAAAGACTGAAGCAGAAACAATATCATCTGTGGTGTTATCGGCATGGAACGGGACTATTAACAGTTTTATGCAGATTGCATTGTTTTTACCAAATCAGATTGGAAATTTAGTAACCACCGGACAATATTTGTCAGGCAGAACCACACTTTCGAACTTAACATCGCAGTCAACTAATGTAACACTTACGTTTATGGACCTACAGTGTGATTTAGAAGACTCTTACGGTTGTAAAATACTGTCTACCAGTGCAGCAGGTTTACAGACAGACGAACGATTCATTAATTTAACAGTTGTAGGTTGGTTATAATGATTTTGATATTTTTTTCTTTTTTGTAAGAGAATACAATTATTCTTAGAGAACATTTCGATCTCAAAATTTACGTCTTGCAGGTAATAAAAGTTCTTTCACGCGAGCTTACCTATATCTTACAGTGCTGTATCAAAGACCGGAACCCTGCGTTGCGCTCCAATGTTTCAGTGCTCTGAATTAGAGTTATAATCCATATAATTGTTCTCAAACACTTATTTCTCTTATGATTCACCCTATTAACTATTCCTTGCATGAATGGTTATTTGTGGTACATAACGAGACTTTAAAGCTGAAATTAGAAATGAATTGGTGATATCGTTTTTACAGGAATTCCATTGGTCCAGCGTTATGTAATAGCTCATCATGCATCATGTGGTATTACTTTTCCGACGTTTCTATTGCCCAACCGAAAAAAAAAATCGTCGGTTGTGATAAACGTCACCTAGTAACATTGTTGTTATTCGAAACACTGCATATTTGACGATTTCACAAACAAACACAGAACTACAGTTCAGCACTGGAATATTCGCTATCAATTTATAAAAATTATAAGAGAAATAGGTTTACCAGCAGATTAGGCTCCTTGAGCTAGCCAGCAGTTTAACGGCGAGCGCCCCTTGACCCATCTTTCAAAATTACGTATTGTTTTTTTCTTTCCTTTCGAGATTGTGGTCATGGAGTTAGTAGTCTACCTGTATTGGGTTTTATTCGTATGTTTTTATACTATAGGGAAACGGGACAGATAAAAGGGAGGTTTGTGTGCCCATAAACCGGTTTAACCCTACCGCTGGCTTTTACTAGTGCCGGTGTCATATAGCCATTTTTCCCCAATGCTAGTCTTCCCGGGGGGGGGGGGGGGGGA
>MJUU01050763.1:107442-119480 GCA_002080025.1 Modiolus philippinarum | reverse complement strand
GGGGGGAAATTCTGGATCGATCCCAATTTCCCCCCGGAAAAACTGGCATGATCCAATTTTTCCCCCATCAAATTTACGGGGGAAAAACTGGATCAGTCCAGTTTTTCCCCTCAATGATGACATGAGCCAGTTTTTCCTCCGGACGTCATCGATAATATTGGCGACGTTCTTTTCGTCACATTTTTTTCTTCCCTTTTAATGAGAAAAGCTGTTTGCCCTTATTTTAAGGAGATCAAACTTTTGATGTATTTTTCTAATATGTACAAGTTGTAATTTCGTAAAAAATATATTTCGTACAAAAATTCTGTTCAAATTATCTTTTGTTTTTCACTTTGTACAAATTACAATTTGTACAAAATTATCTTATACAAATTATAATTGTACAAAATCAGCCCCAAAATGACCAACAACTTGTACAAGACTTAAAGTCTGTTTCACTTCCTTTAGATAATGGAAATTCTCTTCTGCTGACTTTATTATTGCATATTTCGGCACCGGATTTTGCATGGTTGTGTAAAAATATTATACACTTCTGGAACCACTTTTAATTTGATGATTTGCAATACATGTTGAAAGAAAAAACACTTTTTAAAAAATGTTCCATGCTTTTAAATGGATGATATTTTCCGCGCACAATTATCGACTAGACTAGACAATTCTGAAATAGGTATATACATATAGTCTCTAACATTGTTTCCAGTTTATTATGTATATTTCTCACATCGAGATAGTTAAATTTTCACATTTTAAAGTTCGAGGTTTATCCGAGAACTTTAAAATGTGAAAATTTAACTATCGAGATGTGAGAAATTATCGTAATAAACCGGAAAACAATGTTAGAGATTGTCTCTAATTTCTACTCAATTTATTTGAAAAATGAAGTGATCTCCGTAGTCTTCAGTCTCGAGTATGAGCCATTTTGTTGCGATCATCGTTGCTATATGTATCATTGCGCCATTCCTTGAAAGGGGTGTTGAATATAATAGTTTTGATAACAATGTCATATTATCAATAAAATGAGTTATCTTAGTCATAAAAATGCAAAAACCATTTCCCTAGACAATGATGCAGGTGTTGATTTCATCAACATCCGGTTGCACTATTTCTAGAAACTGACACGAGACATTTACATGATTGACCAATCGCCAACTGAGATCAGATAATACCCATGTTGATTATCATTTCGATAACCCATTAGTCAGGAGGTGTTTATATTTGCTAGAAATTAGAGAAAAACAAAAAATCCATGGATAACAATTGTTAACCCCGAACGAGTACACCTTGCTATTATTAGGTAGGTCAACTCCAATCATCTAATTCATCATGTTACGTGGTCGCCCTTAAAATAGAACAATCCAACACTTTGATATTTTCACCTGTTTGAAAAAAATTGTGAAAATGCACATGACTGCAGACTTTTGTGCATGTCATAAACGGCCAAATCAACGTTTTTCAGTTATGTATGACCATTCTTGATATACATACCAAATATGATAAAGATCAGTGTAAAAATAAAGCTGAAATCATCAGATTTCCATTATCTAAAAGAAATGAACCGACTTTGTCATTTGCTGAACTTCTTTTCAATCAATGAATTTATTGAAAACATGTGTCATTATAGTGTAATAGAGCAAATATTCACATAATTTCACTACATATTGTTCAATGAATTTTAGATATGAAAATTATCATCAAAGCAATACAAAATGTTGTTCAACTCAATGGCTTACAGTTCTGTGTATTGCAACTACACCAAGAAAAAGATCATGTGACAATCGTTATTCCTCATGCTTTTTATTTACTTTTGAAGCTGTGCAATTATGTGCTCTTATTCTACCTTTGCAGCACACCTTACCAAAGCATTATCATTCATATTATATAGAGCTGCGTGTAACACTATTATCTATATACCTAATTTATCTTACCTGTTGCAACCTTATCCTTCTTCTATCTATTTCTTACCCACCTAATGTTCTTCGTGTACTATGTTACAACTCTAGATTTCCTACGAGGAGGAGTAACACGGTTACCGAAAGCTCTATTTTAATATAGCCTAGGTGGCCGCGTGGTCTAGGGCGCTGGACATAGTGCAGGCGGCGTTGTCATAGATGACAACAAAGCAGGGGTTCAAATCCAGCCGTAGACCTTGCTGGATTTTCCGATGCTAACAGGTTTAAAAAGATGATTTTCATCACTGTTGGCATTCGGAATCATATATTCTACCTTTGCAGCTCACCTTACCAACGCATTATCATACTATTAATACGGATTGCATAGTCAATAAGTTTGGATAAAATCGCTTAGTTTGTTGTTTCAGAGGAGAAGATGTTTGAATGCTTTCCCATAGGGTACAATGTAAAAACTATGTTCCCCGCTGGCAGCCATCTTAGTTTAGATGCAGACTTTTTTCAAATGATTCAACTAAAGACTATAATGACCAAGATTTCTTTCAATGGCCTATCAGTTTTTCAGAATGAGGTCTTAGAAAATGTTTTCCCATATGGTCAAATGGCAATTACATTTCCACGCTGGTGGCCATCTTGGAAGAGGTCGGACAACTTAACCATGTTTAATAAAATGTACAATTTGACATACATGACATTATTGCAACTTAAACTGGACCTCTCTCAAATTTGAAATACAAGACAAAAGTAATAAAACTACGAAAAATCTGACTAATGAAGAGCAGTTACTCCTACATGGGTATTTAGATTATATAAAGTATAAAAAAAACACCAAAATTTTGAAAATTTTACAGAAAAGGGCAATAATTCTAAAATGAGTCATCAGATTTTTTTTTCGAAATTGCACAGTGGGTAGACCTTGTCATACTGATCTTTTATACAAGAGTCAGTTTTGTTTATATTTGTAAAGGTCTTCGAGTTATTTTCCAAAAACTGCAATCAGACTCCTTGTTCTTTTTTTAGCAACGACAGCCATGTTGTTTTACCTGGGACAAAGAAATACAAATTTGAAACAATATACCCTAGTAATTATTCAGTTGAAATTTTATTCCATTTGGCCAAGAGGTTTCACGATTTTTGAAAGTGAGCTAACGACGGACAGACGGACGGCCGACGGACGCCAAGTTGTGGCAAAAGCCAGGCGAGCTAAGAAGCGGCTTATACCCACGGATATAGGATCCGCAAATTAGTTGGTGTTCAGCAATCACAGAAAAAATAATATGCAGGGTTAATCCTTAAATATTTTTTTTACAATTCATGCAAAAGACATATGTACGATTTTTTTTTTATGAAGCACGGACATGATCATTTAAATTCAAATGAAGGGGGAAATTTTGGCATGGGGGAAAAACGGCAATATGTACACATATTCCAGTTCTTTCGGGGAAAAAAAAACGGCTCTGATCCAAAATTTCCTAGGGGGAAAAATTGGATCGATCCAGTTTTCCCCCCGGGGGAAAAACTGGCATGGGGGAAAAATGGCAATATAACACCGGTACCAAGTCCGGCTGTCCCGAGTTCCTATCGTTGTCTACGTTTGTCTTTTATCTTATAAGTGTTTTCCTTGTGTAGTTCCCTTGCAAATTGTTGCGTGTAATTATAATTTTCAGCCATTGTAGGTGTTTCCTTTTATCAATTTTTAACATTTGATAAATCGAAAAATTGCTGAAAATCAACTCTCGTTATGCTATTTGAAATATAATAAATTAGTCAACGACTCGTTCATTATATTTTGAATGTACATAAAACTTCAACGATATATATATATTTTTTTCGTTATGAAACCTATAATCATTGATACAGATTCAGCCTTTCTTTGGTTTTGGATTGACCAAGTTAAGACCCGTATTTGAAAAGAACCTAAAAGCTGCACGAATTAATCTTCAAATAATGCGTTATTCTTAAACGACATAATTTTGTATGAAAGTTATAGATTTTGGTTCAATAAAAACCACTTCGTCGATTTTTCCAAGAATAATTGATATATCTTTCCCGAAGTTGCGTAATAAAATTCGTATTATTAATTGTCTTGATAATTCCCAATTTTTTCTAAAACTATTTTTATAACAAGACAAACATTCTAAGCTTAATTTGTAGTGAAGTTTTTTTCTATGAGGATTTAACCCGAAAACAAATATCTAAGATGATTTTAATCAGAAGACAATCACAGATGTTCAAATAATTTAAATCAATGAAGCAAATATAGACCTGAATGAAACATATTTTGTCTATTAGATTCCATTAGGCATCTGTTGCAGCTGCAGATATTATGAGCTGATAAATTTGTTACTAAAAAAGGGGTTATTTAGCAATAGACTCGTGTATTAATGGTACGAAGTATAAAAGTTATATCTTGTTAGAAGAATAAATATTGAGCTTCCTTTTGCATGCTTCGATTTTCTTCTCCAGTGCTTTCTATACTTTTATCAGACATACAACATGTATCTGTCTTGAACGTTTTACATACTACCCATTCCTGTTTTGTTTTGACGAAAAAAGTATATAATGTGTAAATATTTCAATTAGTTTCGAAAGGTGTTTGAAGATATATACAGAAAGATTTCATTGCTGAAACAGTATATCATTTTTACATTTAATTTACATGACAAATAATCAACTATTATATTATAGACAAAACACACAGTATATAAAGTCCTTTATTAGTTAAAATTGATAACATTAAAAAAAAAACGAATATACATGTAGTAAGGCAATATTACATCATGGGGGTAATAACGAAATTACCAAATAAATTGTTATGAGCCGAAGTCTATGAGACCAAAAGAAAACCACCGGAAACATCTTTGACTGCAATGGTCCTGACTTGGTACAGGCATTTTAGTTAACAATGAGGAAGCGAAGTATACAGTAGGGAAGAATAAAAAAATGAAAGAATAAACTGAGAAAATGAACGGGATTTAGGATTTTACAAATACATTGTAAGCCCTTCGAATTTTTAATTATCCACAAATTATTTATGTCACTTCGGGAATGATTAGTTTTACCGTATGCTTGCAGCCTATCTTTGATTGAAAACAAAATCTTTTAGCTAAATGGGCAATTAAGTAGTTGAGCAAGATAAAGATCTTGTGATTTGTCTTTCCTTATATGAATAATTAGCAAAGGACAGAGCTGTGTACGAAAGGGATCGTCCTTAATTTTCAACAAAATTTTCTAAAATTCAGATATTGAAATAAAATCGGAACAATTAAAATGGCGTTTTTGCTTTTTTTTTATATTGCTGATATTACGCTTTCTGTTTTGTTTCTTATTTTGCTTATAATGAAATGGTTTGTTTTTTTAATCTGCAATACACGTTTTGCTTGTTATGAAATAAGTTCGTTTACACAGCATAGCCTTATGAAGGCAGGTCACCCTCTCTACTTGTTCGTTTTATAAGTATGACGAATTTCACCTTTATTAACGTTACGTTATTCTAAATGTGGGTATTAACGAATTTACATGTCTACAGAATACCTAATTAATTCTGTGTCGTTTTTTCATAAATAAAAATGCTTAAATGTTTAGTTTCCAATGATATTTCATAATTGCTGCTTTATATCATGCATAATGACAGGTTTCTCTCCATCAAAAACATATTTAAATGTTTTAAATTGCATAACTGATATTTTGTTATGTTAAAAATGCTGATACCTTTGCTGTTGGACTATAACTGCCCGAGGGTATTCCCAACCCAGTAGTCAGTACTGCAGTGCTGACCCGAAAACCGATTGTATATCTAAATTTTGCAAAATTTTGTTTTAAACTAAGGAGTATCTCCCTAATGCATAACTCTGCCTCTAGCTAAAATTTGGCTTTTCTATTTAGATCCTTCTTTTGGTTATTTGTTTTCTTTCAGCTTTAACATGTTTTCGGTCAATGGAGTTCTAAATGTTTTGGTTTGATCTGCACTGATGGGACATTTGTTTTTGAAATATGCAAAAAATAAATTAACAGTAACTTCGGTATTTTGTATCTATCACAAATGATTCTTACATTTCCAGAAATCGTTACCCNCCCCCCCCCCCCCCCCCCCCAAAAAAAAAAAATCGTATCACTCGAATCATACATATTTCAAAGGAAGATTTTTCTTTAGGGTTTCAACAACATGTTCTAAATTTTCATCATCAAAATGGTTTCCATTTACAGATCGAAAAGACCTTAATGAATAAATTTGAAAATGAAACGAAAAAATGGTTATCTTGGATAATATTTATTCCTGTAAACAATGAAGGGATATGGAGTAAATGCTTACGACCCAGAGTCTCTGCAAATGCGTTGTAAAACAAAGGAATGAAACAACGCTTTTATTGTTCTTCATTTTGATGTTATCATGAGGCCTTCAGCAATGAGCTTTGCTCATACGTCATGGTCAGTACAAGACGGTTTGAGCGGAATTCATTGCTAATTGCCGAGCAAAGCAGCATTCATGCTCTGCATTATCCATGAATTCAGGAATGACGACAAAAATTAAATTAACCTGCAAAGTACAGTGTTCTCACATCCAAATAAAAACCACTCACATTATATAAACTAGAGCAGTGTTATCATTAACACAAATGCGTGCCGTGCGCTGCAGCAATCGCGGCATGTGTTTTTATACCCTGCCACACGTTGTTGCGAGGTATTGTGATGCCCTCAGTCGTTTGTCCGTCTGTCCGTTCGTCTGTCTCCCGAAGGTTTCCGACTGATAATTTGTGAACAAAATAACAAACTATCTTCAAACTTGGTATGTAAATTGTTTACCACAAAACTCAGGCCGAGTTCGATTTCGGGTTCAGAGGCCCAAGGGTTCTTGAGTTATGCCCCTTGAAACTTTGAAACTTTGTGAATTTTAGGGTTTCCAACTGATAACTTTTAAACGAAATAACAGACTGTCTGTTTATTACAAAACTCAGGTCAAGTTTACTTTTGGGTTCCGAGGTCTAAGGGGTTCTGGAGTTATGCCTCTTGAAACTTTGAAATTTTGTGAATTTTGGGGTTTCTGACTGATAACTTTTGAACAAAACAACATAAAATCATGTGTGCCTAATAACTTATAGCACAATTATATCCTCTCAAGAGCTTATGGCAACATACATTTAAAATTTATAATATATCAAAAAAGCAAATAAACTATGTATTATAAAAATAAGAAATATAAACAAGAATTACACAGCTATAGAATCCACTTTCCTCAATATTTAATTAGCTATGGAAGAATGTGGAGTAAATGCACATAAGACAAAATCTCTAAAAATTCATGGCAGAACAAAGGAAAGGAACAAAGCTTTTATTGTGGTTCTTCATCTTGAAGTCACAATGAATTCTTCAATAATGAGCTTTGATCATACCTTAAAAGTTGTTCAAGGCGGCCCCTAACACCCTTTGCTAAATGTCGAACAACGCTACATTTGTACATCCATGTCTTTTGCTGCCAAGGATGCGAGATCGTCAACAAACATTAATTAAACTGGCAAAGTGCTTTTACAATCACTGCCATCCATTGCCCGACAAAAACACTGGTGTCTTAAGCTTGTGAACAATTACAGTATATAGACAAGCACAGGGCACTTATCCAGTCTATTGTAACTTGGCTTTATTAAATAGTGATATGTGGGCACTTTAAACAGGTGGTCAGAATTACATTTGGAATTTACAAACGCACTATAGTGTCATAAGCTAGTGGACAAATACAACATATAGACAATTAAAATGAAACATTTTAATAAATGGCACAACAAATTAATTGTATATATTTCTCCTTATCATTCCATGTATTGCCGAGAGTATTTGCTATATTCATTCGACATTCAAAGATAATTAACGACAGATACAATGTAAATAAATAAAATGTTCATTGTTTTTAGTACTGCAAAATCTGCACTTGATAAAACCTATTTTATATTTTTAATTTGAACATTTTCAAAGTAAAAGATTCTTTTAACTTTTCAAACTTGTTGAGGAAATAAGTATTCCGATCGATGATATTCAATATCATAAAATAGAAATATTAGCCTTGGTTTATTTGCGGTAGTAAAAAAATTATGGCGATTTATCACGCTTTAGTAAAAACCATTATCAACCAACGGCCGATATTGATAGTAAATTTAATGTACAGTAAATCCTAATTTCAACATAAATTCCAGCTAAAATGACCTTCTCCGAAAATTGACCACTTAAAAATCAAATAAATAAATGAAAAAAACCACACACACATCAAAAGGGATGATAAAAATGGGATGATTAGCAGCAAGCGTTCTCGGAGATCGTTATGTATGGGCTTAAACACTAAATGCAACATGGCGTATTCCAGTAAGCAGAAATTTTTTGACATGACTTTGTATCTTGTGATGTTTGTCGAATAGTTGACGTTTATATTTCAGATTTTCTACAACTCAGTTGCAAAAGCTGATATTTAGACAGTCCCCAACAGTTGCTGGGATATTTTTGCAAATAGGAGTATCCATGGGCTGTTGCCATGTCTCTGGACTTCGATTTTTATAGTCATTGCTTCCTTTGTTCCTTCGGTATTCTACTGCCGTTGTTTGAATACTTGACATACATTTCTCTCATAAGAACTCGCTACAAGTGCCAAGCGGACACGAAATGCAAACAGAATTTGCCTTATATGAACACGTAAATATATAACAACAGCAAACAGAAATGTTGATACATTGTGTATATTGGGTATAAAGTTGACGATATCGCTTGTATTAGTATTAATGTAACACATTCCATTGATAAGTGAATTTATTTTTTTAACAGCTGATTACTCATGCACACACTCACTCAAACACACTTATCATTACAAGCGACTTATCTATTTATGCCATAATTAAATAAAATTTTGTTTCCCCTTACCCGACCTTACCTAATAATGCTGATTAGGTAGGTAGGAAGAATTTTTTTTTGTAATTTTTTACCAGAAAGAGATTAAAAATAACTGTTTTTTTAAACAAAATTTGAGTAAAAAAAATCTCTCTGAAAAGTCAATAAATTTTTTTGAGTAGGGCCATTTTTTTCAGGGTCGGTAGGGTAAGGGGAAACAAACAATATTTTAATTTTGGCTTTATTTTCTTATTTTTTATGTTATTTTGTATTATTGATAAATGTAATTTATCAATCTCTATATTGTAATTATAAGTAGATTTGCGTGTCTATTTATTGTTATGAATTGTAATTTGGAGAGGCCCTCGTGAGCAAGCTCCTGCTGCTCAAGTCTTATCCTATTTGTATTTGTTTAATGAAGTAAGACCAAAACATTGCTTTGTTATACAATATATATAAAAATTATTTGTAGCTAATCCATCAATACCAAATATAGAGTGGAATGATTATTCAGTTATTGAAGGTGATAATATTACTTTTACCTGTATTGGGAACATTGGCAAGCCTGCTGGATCCTTCGTATGGCAGAAAAGACTGAAAAATGCAGTATCGTTTAATTACAGCAACATATCCACAGATTTAACATTTGGGAAAGATTCATGCTTCTACGATGGAACCAGTAAGCTAACGATTCAAGTAACTGAAGAAGATTATAAAGCTGTTCTTCGATGTTCAATAAATAATTCGAAAAGTGATATGTATTACAATGAAACAAAGGCATTAAATGTATTGTGTAAGTAAAATATACGCTATTTCTCTAATTTTTAACAAGTTTAAACACCTCCTGACAGATTAGTTATCGTAATGATAATCAACATGTGTGTAAATTTGATCTCAGTTGCAAAAATGCAATCATGTTAATGTCTCGTGTCAGTTTCTGGAAATAGTGCAACCGGGTGTTGATGAAATTAATACCTTCATCATTGTCCAGCAAAATGGTTTTTGCATTTTTATGACTAAGATAACTCAATGTATTGATAATATGACATTTTATGAAAAAAAATTACAATTAACATCCCTTTCAATGAATGACAAATAACAAAATACCGAAGTTACTGTGAATTTATTTTCTGCATATGCGCATTTCGACAACTTATGTCTCTTCAGTGCAGATAAAATCTGAATGTTTGGAAGACTATAAACTCATGAATGACGCGATGGTGCATGTAGCAACGATGCTAGCAACAAATTGGCGGCATATTTGAGACTGGAGACTACGGAGATCGCTTTACTTTAAATAAATTGAGTAGGAATTAGAGATACAATCTCTAACAATTTTCCGGTTTATTTCGATAAATTTCTGACATCGTGATAGTAAAATTTTCACATTTACAAGTTCTCGTTAAACCTCGAAAATTTAACTATCTCGATGCGAGAAATATACGTAATAAACTGGAAACAAGTTTAGAGGCTATATTTTACCTATATAGTACAAGCAAAATGTAATACCTGTACATATACCTCGCATTAAATATTCTTGAAATATCAATAATCACATAAGATGGCAATTTATTTGACGAGTTGGAAAGTCAAAAGCAACAAAACATTTCTTGAATTACCCAATCATTATTGTTACCGAGTTAAAGTATTTTCATTGCAAAGCTTCTATTTATGAAAAGAAATGAATTAATTACCGGTATCACATACTAGATTTTCCCCCTACTCATTCTTTCCCTCGGAAAGATGAGTATATACTGGTCTTTCCGCCCAGAAAAATCGGTATATACTCTAAATTTGAGGGGAGAAAATGAGTATATACTGGAGTTTCCCCCTTTGTACGAGATCATACTGTAATTTCCCATTTGGCTTTATACTAAATATATGCACTGCATATGCAAAAATAATGTTAACATTATTATAAAACATATAACGTGTAATAATTCCAATACAAATACATGAATACGTGAATTTTTTACTTGAATTAATACGATAATCACAAATAAATAGATTTTTCTGTTAAATACAACGACTTAGAAAATGTCTCATTTAATATTCTGTATTGGCCAGATTTTCATTTGACATGAAAGGACTGTTGCCGATTAATCAATAGGCAATGTGTTTTAGAAAAAAGCCTTGAAACCGATTTTCATAAAAGTTTTAATGTTAAAGTATGACACCTTTAGATGGCCACATTGGATGTAAACTAGACCTGACAGTTAGCACTTTGGTACCTGTATTTCTTTCTCGTTTGCCAAGTAATTTCAGAAGAACTTGGATTTATGAGTAGAAACCGATTTTATATAGCCAGTTATCTCTATGCCATTTTTCAAGAGGAAATTTCGGATCAAATCTAATCCCTTCCGGAATAATAGGTATGGAAGCACTCTTTGACCCTTCTTTCAAAATTACGTTTGTCTTATGCTTTTTCTGTTCCAAGATAGTGGTCATTGAGTTAGTAGTCTACCTGTATTGGGTTTTATTCGCGTGTTTATGATACTATAGGGAAACGGGATAGAGAAAGGGGAGGTTTGGGTACCCATAAACCGGTTTAACCCTACCGCTGGCTTTTGCTGGTGCCGGTACCAAGTCCGGCTATCCCGAGTTCCTATCGTTATTTATGTTTGTCTCTTGTTTTCATTATTGTTTTTCTGGTGCAGTTTGCTTGTAAATTTTGCATGTGATTGTAGTTCCTGGCCATTGTAGGTGTTTGCTGTTTTCCTGTTTTTGTAATGGATCACTTCTCCTCCCTCATCTTCAGAGGAACATGGATATTTGTTTTGGCAAATACTGATATATATGTTTCCGTTATCAATAAGGCGTCATCTATTCTACTCATGGCGTTTCAGACATTTTAAACATCATTTTTTTTTCCATTTTGGGAAACTATTTACTACGATTTAAAAGACAAGAAAGAAGAAACAAAACAGAAAGAAAAAAAGGACACTTAAAATATAACTTTTATAAAACGACAAAAAATAAATACAAATTAATTAAAATCATTCCATTCCGCTTTCCTCTTTAGATCCTATTTGGAATTTGGTATTTCCCTTGACTAAAAATTTTCACAATTCTCAAATTTTGACGCTTTTTCTCATCATGTGAAAATATATATAAGGGCCCAATGTTAAAAACCTTAAAAGGTTAGCGGTTCCACCTGATTTTTCTTTTTGTCTCATGGCCTTCGGCTCTTGACAACCATTACCTCGATATAACGATATGAATAGTGGGACCTGTTTCGGGGTGATTTCGATTTCTTACTAACCC
>MJUU01050763.1:67151-107141 GCA_002080025.1 Modiolus philippinarum | reverse complement strand
AACAAACACTGTTTTTAATCTTTAATACGATTCTCAAACGATCAATTTAAGATTGATTGAGAGCAGTTAACGTTCCTTTCTAATGGACTGCCTTATCAGTATTCACAAAGCACTTTTCGAAGATACGCAATAACTTGTGGAATGTTCACAATTATTATGTGAAATATTTGCAAATAGGAGTTTTTGTCATTGTGTAAGTCTTATTGCTTTTATTTAAAACAATCTTCTTGAGCTCTTATAAAATTTTACCATAGGCTCGGATTTGTTGCCTAGAGAAAGATTTCGCATCTTATTTTGGGCGATTTCTGTAAATGAGTGGTCAGAATGCTTCAATTCTTTTAGAAGACGATCAAATTATTTTTCCTCAATTGTGTAACATTTGACTTTAATTTACACCGATATCCAGGTCTGTTTTTTGTGTTTTTTATATTATCTTTTGCTATTACTTTGTGTTCGTCTTCTGTCATTCTCATTTTCTTTATTGAAACTTATGTCAAATTTCAAAGTACTGTAATGTCACATGAACACGATTACAGGAAGGTCTAAACCTCTGATGAAAAAATAAATGTAATGTTACCACCACAATATATCCAACTGGGTAATTGGTAGGCTTTAATTGTGCATGGGAAGATTCAGTCTGATCTCAATTCAATCAAAACAGTAAATTATTTTTGTACAGATTTTGAACGAATCATTGATATTTTATTTGAGATGAGAATCGCGACAAACTAACCATAACATAAGATTTATCGAATTACTTCACATGGTTTTTCTTAATTGGGTCCGTGTTGTTCATCATTGTATGTGTATGTTTCTCTTTTTTCTTTTCTGTGCTGTACTCATTTTATGCCTTTGTTTTTCCTATGTTGCCACTGTCCTTGGATTTTTCGTTTTAAACTGACTTTTCGGTTTTCACTTACTTAAAAGCCATTTCAGTAATACACGTTCTTAAAAGCCACTTTTTGCAGAGTGCTATTTTTAACTGATTGCTTGAATAAATGACTGCAATATTCGTCATTATGATTTGTCAGACCGTAACAATGTTTCTATTTCACAGATGCAAATGGATATATTTGGGTAGATAGAGAATTTGTTGCCGAACTGACAAACATCGACTGTGACAAAACCGGTCTTTTCACTGGCAGTGTGACGGGTGCAATGCCTGGAGCAGATCATGCGGATCCTTCCGACATACACGATGATACTATCGGTTCTCAGCGGGAGTTACACTGTCAGTGATATAGTTTTTTTATGTTGTCTTATTTTGAATAAGTGACTTCAATATTCGTCATTATGATTTGTCAGACCGTAACAATGTTTCTATTTCACAGATGCAAATGGATATATTTGGGTAGATAGAGAATTTATTACCGAACTGACAAACACCGACTGTGACAAAACCGGTCTTTTCACTGGCAGTGTGACGGGTGCAATGCCTGGAGCAGATCATGCGGATCCTCCCGAGACACACGATGATACTGTCGGTTCCTAGCGGATGTTACACTGTCATTGATATAGTTTTTTATGTTTTCTTATATAACATAATGACATCTTTTAGTTTTGTCTTTGTTGATGATGTTTTGATACCGACTTGTGCTTGATACTGTCCAAATACTTAATAGATTTATATAAACCTTTTAAAACTTTTACATTGGTGCTGTTTGAAAGACGTACATTGCTTTTAATTGGTTTTTGTCTACGGCTAAGAGAGCGACATTACCAATCATCCGCGAAAAAGGTCTATCTACACCATATTCTAACTGGTTTTGTGATGGGTGCCAAGCGTGGAGCAGATTATCGTTAACTTTCCGGAGCACCTGATGATACCATTAAGTTTTTATAGGAGTTCACACTGTTAGTGCTGTAGTTTTATGGCGTTCTTGTTTATGTTTATTTCTTTTGTCTTCGTCGTGCTGTCTCATTTTTGTTCAGAATATATGGCCGTGATTTTGGATTTTTAATTTTGGAATTTCCCCTTTCCTCATTTTTGCTTTGGTGTTCGTTTTTCGATGCATAAGCTATTATATCATAAAATAAATGGTACATTTCGATGGTCGATGTTTAATTGTAGCTTGGAACCAAGTTCATAGAATGTAGAATTTCTGATGTCATTTACATTGAAATATAACAATATACACCAACTTTTGAAATACACTTACATAAATCATTACATGACTGACCATGATGACAAAATAAGTCTTAGAATACTGAACCTACTGAAATAAATCAAATGTGTATATTTCATTGTGAAAGTAAATTACAATACAATACTTAAATGTGTTCAAAATATAAGTTTTGACAATTGACATGATCCTTTGAAGGGTAAACAAAATCTGTGGATGGTGAATAAAATGATATGGAGTAAATGCACATGAGACAAAGTCTCCACAAATACATGGTAAAAAACAAGCAAAGGAACAACGCTTTTATTGTTGTTCTTCATCTTGAAGTCACCACGAGGCCTTCAACAATGAGCTTTGCTCATACCTCATAGTAAGTTCAAGACGGCCCCTAGCTCCGGTTTAAGCAGAATTCTTTGCTAATTGTCGAGCAGCGCTACATCCATGTCTTTCTTGGTCATGGGTGCGGGATTGTCAACAAACATCAATTAAACTGGCAAAGTGCTCTTACAATCACTGTCATCCTTTGCCCGACAAAAGCACTAGTGTCTTAAGCTAGTGGACAACTACAACATATAGACAAACACAGGGCACTCATCAAGTCGAATGTAAGAAAACTTGGCGTTATAAAATAGTGAGATGTGGGCACTTAAAACAGGTGGTCTGGATTACACTTCGAAAATTACAAAAATAATTGCCAAAATTTGAAAGTATCAATAGTATATCCATATGAGAAATTCTATCACGCACAAGTACACCATAACTGAAAAATATAGAGAGCATACATCTCTCGCACGGGGAATCGTTTTACGGACTCCACACTGCAGGAGAGACAAACTCCAGTCGTAAATGGTGAATAAAAGATATGGAGTAAATGCACATGATACAAAGTCTCTACAAATACATAGTAAAAATACATCTCATTTTTCATATTATTTCAGTTGAGGCAAAGATATCAGGAATCACAACAACAAAAGATTTCATAGCAGGTGAAATAAGTTAAAAATTGAATCTGATTTATAGTAAGAATACATTGAAGAAAGTCCTCTGTATGTATCTATTGGTTACCTCGAAATAAAATACCGATTCCGAAAGTTTTTCTTTTCATATAAAAATTATTATTTGCAGAAGATAAATTTATTCTGTGATGATCATAAGACATCAGCTTGAAAGTTTTTTTTTCGTTTTAAAGTAATGAGAACCGAACCGTCAACCCAGAACTAATAATCCAAGGACAATGGCAACATCGGAAACAACAAAGAGACAGAGACAGACAACATGAGTACGACACAGAAAAAAAATGAAGGCACACACACACACACACACACACACACACACACACACACACAAAGATGAACAACACGGATCCAATAAAAAACCATGTGTGAGATCAGGTTCATCGGTAGAGTAAGCACCTCCTTAAAATTATCATTTTCTGAGAATAAATTTATTCTGTGAAGATCATAAAACATCAGCTTGAGAGTTTTTTTTTCGTATAAAAATATTATTTGCATAGAATAAATTTATTCTAAAAACATCATAAGACATGATCAGCTTGAAAGTTTTTTTTTCCATTTAAAAATTATCGTTTGCGAGAATAAATTTATTTAATGAACTGAGTTTAAGACATCCACAATTTTTATGCTGGAGAAAAGTATGTTCTTCACAGAATACATTTATTCTGTCTGACTTCTATATTTACTAATACATAATGTTTTGAAATGTTTGTCTTAAATTGACAAAAATGAGTCGCTTTTCAATTTGCTGCTCAAAACTTTAAAATTGACCTTGACTTTTGTTTTTCTGTGAGTTAAGGAAATAAAATTTATTCTCTGACCGGATGAAGCATAAAAAATTCCTGCAAAAATTTACAAAATGATAGCATAAATATACAGAAATGTGAAAAAGCAGAAAGTTTAAAATCATACCGATAAAACGGAATGGTAAGATTTTCCTTTTTTATTTTAGACTCTCTTCGAAGTTACTGTAAATTTAATCTCTGCAGAAGGTCATTTTGACCAATTATTTTTAAGAGTTTTGTTAGACCGTCTTTCAAATGTTTTGATTTGATCTACACTGAAGAAACATAAGTTGTCGAAATGGTTATCTGTAGAGAGTAAATTTCCCTATTAGTACAGATCGAATCCAAAGATGTACTTAAATTTATAGACAACGATTTTCAATAGGATCAACACGAAAATAAAAACAAGCTAAGAATTCAGCTAGGCACGAGAGAGATACTCCCTAATTTAAAACAAATTAGATTTAGAACAACAATAAAAGCGTTGTTCCTTTGCTTGTTTTTTACCATGTATTTATAGAGACTTTGTCTCATGTGCATTTACTCCATATTCTTTTATTCACCATTAGATAAATATAAATTTCCAGCCATTATCAATTCTAGGGTCAGTACGGAATTACCGGCTACTTGGTTAGAGAACAACCCCGGGATTTAACACTGTTATAAATTCTATATACAAGACTTATCTTTCTTTGTGTATTTTGTGTTTTTGAAAGTTTGTGTAAAATTGTGTAATGTATGAATTACCTTTTTTTTAATTTGATTTTTGAATTTTGCCCTTTTCCCTTTTCTGTTTCGATATTCGATATTATAATGTCTAAGAACTAAAAGTAGAAATGATTTTATCGTGAAAAAAAGCAGAAAATGTTTATGATTATATTGCTATAACGTCCAGCAATGATATTCGATATTCAAAATAATTTTACATTGGTAACATGCAAGATCTATATTCACCACAAAAATAAAAGTAGTTTTTGTCACCAAACTACGCGGAACATTAGTAAATTTTTATCAGAACACAGCACTCAGAGATTTCAACAAGAACGGTTTTATCGAACATGCTAACATTCGGATTGTACTAGAAGAACGTATGGTTCCAAAATTAAGAACATGGAATTGAAAAACAGTTATTTTTTTATTTTGAACAGTACATCTTTGAATATAAGCTTACTAACAGAGTTGATAGAAATTTAGCTTAACATTAAACACAAAAAACAATATATTATAACAAAAATATATTTTCCCCCAGTAATCAAATGTATAATTTCTTCAAAGATACACCGGCAAACGAATACCGAAGCAAGAACGAGAAAAGGGGGGAATTCTAAATCATAAATCAAAATCAAGAATGTTAATATATGTATGCAAGAATTATGTTCTTGGAACACAAATATAGCAATTTATTCCCCTTTTGCTCTCAAACATATGGATTGGTGTGTTGAGGACAATAAGCCAATCAAACGTAAAATAGAAATAAACATCAACGTTGATCAATGTTAAAGATCTTCTGTGTGTAATAATTTTCATTCCAACGAAAAAAAGTCCATTAATGCAGTTAACCTGGTAAACAAATGTTGCTCTTTTTCATTTTACACAAAAGATGGCTGTTCAGACATTATAGTGCAGTATTACATTGTAAGTGCTTCATCAATTATATAACACCAAGCACAGTAAATCAAATACAGCATTGTTGTTAAATCTTTACTCCTTGTTTTTGTTGGCAAGGAAATTGATCAGCTCCTAAATACTTTACAATGTAACTAAATTAAGACAATTATAAATATTGGCATTATTTGGCATTGCAAAATATCATGTTCTTCTTTCATATTTGATGAATTTGTTATACGATATCTATTTAAAAGTATTTCAATTGAAGTTTCATATGTAAGAATGCTTTATATCACATGCAAATGAAATTAATGTCCTTAGCTAACTGTCAGTAAGTGCGAGCATTTGTCAGGACAGTACCCATATGTATTGTCTTCATGTTTTATGTACTTCATTGTAAAGGTACTCGTCTTGATAAGTTGGACTTTTTTCTAGTTTGATTTGGCTTGTTCTTGTCTTCTTATAAAATTTTAGTTTCTTAATATTCGGGTTATTGGAGGTGGTTTATTTCCATTGATTTATTCATTTTTTATTTACTTTCTTGGGGCCATTTAGGGCTTGCTATATGGTGTGAGGTTCCTCACTGTGTTGAAAACCGTACGGTGACCCCTAGAGGCCTTGTTTTTGGTCGTTTTAACCTGGAGATGGGATGTTGTCTCCTTTACATTTACCCCATTTCCTTTATTTTTCATAATATTCTCTTGATCATAAATATGGAATATTTTTCGGTGAGAATTCCTAAGATATGTAAGGGCTTTTTTCCCCCAAAAATCAAATCGTCCTGTAACAGTCGCTGAAAGTATCACTTAAACCATTCTGGTACATGTTGGGCTAGGAAAATTACATTTTTGGGAAATATTTGTACACCCAATATTTGATTTAAGATATGTCCCATTTTCACCAAAAAGTGGTTTTCAGAACGGGATGAAGGATTGGTCTGAGAGATTCGTATTATCTGAGACTTTTGTAATTCACATTTAGAAAACAATGTTTACAGCAAAACATTGTACATTTGTGAATAATGCTCCCAAACTGCATATTTTGGCTCAGAAAGACGAATATATGACCAAGTGTATGTGGTTTTAGATTATCCTTTGACAGGACATCGCCATTAGAGTTTACAAAGCTTTCATATTAAATACTTTTATATAAAAATATAGGTTTTATTTTCATTTATTACAGGCATATTATTTATCGTCGGGGTTGTTTCCGGGTGCACATTAGTTATAATTGCTGTTCTTTGTGGATGTATTAAATGTGTAAAATATCGACAAAGAAGGTATATGTTTACTCTTTAATTCTCTGCTCCAATTGCCTTTTTTTTTAAAAATCCTTACGAGTTTCTAATACAGTGTGGGCAGAAGTCCAAGTTTTTGAGCTTTAAATTCAAACGAAAGTTAACCAATGATTGCAAGCAATGTTGGAATGCTATCCGTTATTATCTTTTTGATAAATATAAATGTTGACTTTGAAAGTGATATACAATGCTGCTAAGTTACGTTGTCGTAATGTTACATGTTGTATACGGCATCAATAAGTTATGAATCTAACAAAATAAGTTTAGGCTTTTATATATAGCAGTTATGAGATTTCATTCAAAATTACGAACAAATGTAAAACAGAAATTATCTTGACGTAGTATAAAGAATAAAGATTATGTGAAACGAAAACTGAGTATAAATTAGCTCTACGAAAGATAAGTTAGTTTTTTTCATGCAGGCAGGAAATCATTACAAAAGTAAAAGTCAATGAAATAGTGTGTCAATATTTCATTCCGATTCATTGCAAAAATTCAAATTTTGCTTGATTCATGGCAAATGCAAGATTGTTCCTTTCAAATTCACGCATTTGAAGATTTTTTATCAGAATGGCTTGTTATACAATCAAATAAAGAATGATGGTTTATTGAAAGGTTTACATGAATACTTCAATATTATCAAGTTTGTTGCAGATAGGCTCATTGAAATGTATTTGACAAACATTGGCTTTTTGCTTTACTGTCACTTAAGTCCCCGAGGGTATTCACCAACCCATGTAGTAGTCAGTACTTCGGTGCTGACCCGAAAACCGATTTTATTAAAACTAGCAATATCTAAATTTTACAAATTTTGTTGAAAACTAAGGAGTATCTCCCTCATGCATAGCTCTGTCCTTAGATGAATTTTGGCTTGTCTATTCAGATCCTTTTGGTTATTTGTTCTCTATCAGCTTTAACACGTTTTTTGGTTAATGGACTTCCAAATATTTTTTTTATCTGTACTGATGAGACATAAGTTGTCGAAATGCGCATATGCAGAAAATAAATTGACATTAACTTCGGTATTTTGTTATTTAGTGATATCTTTACTACGGTTTATGGGTAATAACTGCAAATAAACGCAAAAAAAAATATTCAAAAATTAATAATCTTATCTGCTACAAATTTCAACAGTACATGCATATAACGAATTTTACCTACAATTTTGACAAACACCTTTGTAAAATAATATTAGGAACTACTGAAAATAAATATATAAAAAAAATGTTTCGAACTGCTGCCGAGAAAATAACAATCGATATGAAGAAAAAAAAAAGACTGGGGTAATCCACTCCAAAAGAAAAAAAAACTGGACCAATAATAATTTTGCTGGAAAACATTGTCAATTAACTTTGATTAAATGGTCTGTACATTAAAATGTTGCGTTAATTAATACCACAACAAACAACACACTATTTTCTGTTCGAAACAACTTGATTCAGATTTTCATACAACTATAACTATCAGAAAAAGGTAAAGTTAAAGACAGATCTTCTTTAATGTCGTTTTCTATTAAGGCATGAAAATAATAGACAATCAAGTCTTCACTTTAAATTTTAAGATACCTCATAGTAAGAATTTTTCTTATTCTTCATGGTTGAAATAGACACTTTTATTGAATAACCATCCTACACTCTTATGAAATCTTAGCAAATTAACAATGAAGGGGTATGGAGTAAATGCAAATGGGGCAAAGTCTTTACAAATACATGGTAATAATAAGAAATTGAACAACGCTTTTATTGTAGCTGGTTTGAGCGGAATTCATTGCTAATTGTCGAGCAACGCTACATCCATGCTTTTTAACCTAATGATCCATGGATGCGGGATCGTCAACAAACATAAACTTAACTGGCAAAGTGTTCTTACAATCGCTGTCATCCTTTACCCGACAAAAAGACGATAGAAGACGATCACAACGTTAAAACTACCACAGGGCACTCATCGAGCAAAATTGTAAGAAAACTTGGCATAATAAAATCATGAGATGTGGGCACAATTAACAGGTGGTCAGAATACAATATTAGATTACAAAAATTAAAAAAAAACAAACAAACAAAATGTGAAAGTGTGGTTGCGTATCCATATGAGAGATTCTCTCAAGAACAAGTACACCATAACTTAAATGTATATAGAGCATATATCTATCTCACGGGGAATCTTTTTACGGACTCCACACTGCAGGAGTGACAATTAACAATGAAGGGATATCGAGTAAATGTAAATGTAAATGAGACAAAGTCTTTACAAATACATGGTAATAATAAGCAATGGAACAACGCTTTTATTGTCGGTTAGTTGAAACAGAATAAAAAGGCCGAATTTTTGTTTTTTTTTGTTTTTTGTTTTTTATTTTGGGGGGGGGGGTAATTTTCCTTTATTAATTTGTAATTTTTTTTATTTTCCATGTCAAGTAAATATGAGAAAGATTCAGTTGTTCAGGGAAACACAAATGGTGACCATAATAAAGACAATGCTACACAACAGAGAGCGAATTTAGATTTGAACATAGATAATAGCAAGTATGTACATCATTAATGAATTCATTTAATGTCATTATTGAGATAATAAAATTATAAGTGGTAAACTTGGAGCAGGGTCATTTAAATGTCCTATGAATGAACAAGGATGACTACTCTGATATCACTAGAGAGACTTTTACACTTAAAATATAACCTTTTCGCTTCTATTGAAACTATTTAAAACGAAAACGAAATTTAAATTGTTTTACTCACTTAATGAATATTAATTTACTTTCAACATCATAAAAGACCAAATCAGATAAATAGTCGTGAATGTTATTTTAGTTTTAAGCATTTCTCTAGCATATGGATTTAGACTCCAATGGTATGGGATAATCAACTGTAAAAAATTGTTATTCTTCAAAATTGTAACTTTTTTGAACACGATCTTAATTGTTTTGCAAACTTTATTCTTCTTTTTATGCCATAAAAGACAAAAAGTTGAAATACAATTGCCAATATAATTTTAATTTTGAGCATTTCTTTAGTATTAAGGTTTATTAAGCTAAAATCAGTATAGGATAATCAACTACATCAATTAGTTATTCTTCGAAATTACCTTTTCTAATCAAATGTTCTTTGTTTTACCTTCTTTATACATTTTTAAAATCTGAAAATTTGATCTATAGACGTGGTTTTCTATTGCATTATGTACTTCTTAAACCATAAAAGACTACATGGTTATACGGTAATGTCAAAATTCGAAAGCGTCATTTTCTGCCTGGAAATGTTTTTGAATTTCAAAATTATCGTGAATTTAATGGATCAAATGACGAAACTTAGATATCCTATGTCTTAGATTTGTTATGTAAATAGTAATTTTTTTTACGACCCGACCCGACAAAATTTGAAGAAAACTGATGGAATAAGCCTCGTAAAGAATGTTTGCTGGCTATATCAAAGGTGCGTTTGTATTTTTAGTATGCTCTTGATCAATGTTCATGATTTCTTGTGATTGCATTTCATTTAGTGTACAGGATCATCAAATAAAAATGTCAATGCTTGAAACTTGACAAATTTTTTACCCAAAATGACATTTAAATGCTTATTATCGTAACCATACTCATTTCTGCAAGGTTTATTCAACACAGCAAAGAATCAGAATATAATTCTTCAATTTGCCTACCCTCCCGCAGCACATGATGACATATTTTGAAGGTGTTTACACTGTAAGTATCTATTGTTTGTGGCGTTTGTATTTTGTTCTTATTGTCTTCGTCATTAAAGTTCCCTGTCATTATGTGATCCTTAGATTTCCATGTTTTTGGATTAAATGCTTTTTGGTTGTTGCTTTGGTATTCAGATGAAAATTTATTTGTAATATGCATAATGGTGATCAAAGACTTAATAATCTATCGTCGTCTGCCTTGCTGAGCTGATTTGTTGCTTTTCTATTAAGATGTTATTGCTTATTTGTTCTCTTTTAGCTTATACATATTTTTGAGTGAATTGATATCCTAGTGCTTTGATTTAATCTGCACTGAAGAGACATGTGTTGTCGAAATGGCCATATGCGCTAACTAAATTTACAGTTTATTTGGTGCTTTTTAGTTATTACCACTGGGTCGATGCCTCTTCCGGTGGATTGTTAGTCCCGAGGATATTCACCAACTCAGTAGCAAGTACTTCAGTGCTGTTCAGAAAACCGATTTTATTGGAAAACTTGCAATATCTAAAATTAAGAATTGCTTAGAATTAAGGAATATCTCCCTCTTGTATAGCTCTACCCTTAGCTGATTTTGATTTTTCTATTTAGAATATATTGCTCATTTCTTCTATATAAACTTAAACATCTATCTGGGTATATGGATTTCCGATTTTTTGTATTTATTCTGCACTGAAGAGACTTACGTTGAAATGGCCAGATGCAGACACTAGCGACCTGAGGATTTTACACAAATACTGGCCTCCCACTGATACTGCCGATTGCACTGAAATACATGACGATTCTTTACCAAAACCCATTGGTAGTTTTGAATTTTCTTCCATAGTGCGACAGTGTTTTACTAGCAGACTAGTCTCCTTGAGCTAGCCGACAGTTTAGCGGCGAGCACTACTTTACCCGTCTTTCAAAATTATGTTTTGTTTTCCCATTTTTCTTTTCCAGATTGTGGTCATGGAGTTAGTAGTCTACCTGTATGGGTTTTATTCGTATGTTTATTATACTATAGGGAAAGAGGAGGTTTGGGTACCCAAAAACCGGTTTAATCCTACCGTTTGCTTTTGCTAGTGCCGGTTCCAAGTCCGGCTGTCCCGGGTTCCTATCGTTGTTAACGTTTGTCTTTTGTATTTTTATTGTGGGTTTTTTGTGCAGTTCCTATTTACTTTGTGGCATGTTGCTATGTTTTTCGGCCATTGTATGTGTTTCCTATTATCTTTTTTATTCTATTTTTACCTTGGTATTTTGATGTTCAACACTGATCATAAACCTGGTTTTAAAATTGTATTTATAAAGTACCCGTTCAAAGTCGGGAATATGACGACAGTTACATGTATATATCTTTATAATTTGGGTAAGTGTGCTGTTGGATTTGTCGTTCGTCCAATGGATTTAATTTTCTTCCTTTAAAGTCTCTCCCTATGAATTTGCATTGGACTTTTGTTGTAATGTTTCTTTATCATAACTAAACGACTAAACTGAACATGATCAAGATATTCTATTTTGAAAATATTTTGAAAATATTTTTTATCATGTTCTTATTTTTCATTTAATCAAGAAAATGACCAGAATTTAAGATGCATCTGTTGCATATTTGAGAACTGATAGACAAATTCATTCCAGTGTATTATATATTTTTAAAGGCGGAACTCAGTTTTCTAGAGAAAATTTTTATGATATTTTAAGAATTTCATTATTTAATACAAAACTGACAAGTAACCACGATTGTTCAGCATATAATGTTTTTGCAGGAAAAAACCGTTGAACAAAGCCTTTACACGGACAAATACTTTTAGACAGGATGTCAACTATATGTACGACTCGATTCACCTAGAAAACAGATCTGGAGCCTATAATGAAGATAACGAGCAAAGTCTTCAATTACCATATGATCAGGATCATAAGAATTTTCATCCTGGAAGCGAAATGTATGTTCATTTCCATTGTTTCTATTGTCAAATGGCTGAGTCTTTATTGAAGTATAATTTTTTTAAGTAAAATGCTCAAATTCGCTTATGAGACTTAGGAGCTAACTGTATTGTATTTGAAGATTTGGAGGTATCAATTGGGGCTTTGATGGTCTCAAAATTAGTTTACTGGCGACGCGTTAGTGGAGCCAGTAAATGGATATTTGCGACCATCAAATCCCGAACTGATGCCTCCAAATCTTCAAATACAATACAGTTATCTCCATTCTAATGTAGTTGTGTATTTTTACAATGTTTATTACATTAATTATTGTTGAATTCAACATCAGACGGACGATATGCGATATTACTCCATCTGGAATATAGTCCCGTTATATGGTAAACAAAAATTCATTTATTTTCGTCTGGATTTTAAATAAAATCGGAGATTTTATTATGTTATAAAAATTATTCATTTTATCCAAATAAAAATCATTTGGCATGAACGATTTTTTTTTCAAACCCAAAAGTTCATTTCATTTTGCTAGGACAATATGGCGCCGACAAACGATGTTGTCAACTCATTCGCTATTAAATGTGGTCGATACAGCGACTTCCTTGATAGAGCCCAGTTGCTTACAAATAGACTACTTACCAAAAATTTAAAGTCATCACTACAGAAATTTTACGACCGACATCACGATCTTGTCGATCGTTACGGGATATCTGTTTCCCAGATGACAATATATCTTTCCCTCTACAACTAAAGTTTGTTTTTACTCTATCGGATTTGACTTTACTACCGGACTTGACATGTTCAACACGGCGGGTGTCTTATAGGAAGCAGGAGATGCTTACTCTATCGGTACACCTGATCTCACCATGGTTTTTATTTGGTCCGTGTTAATCATCTGTATGTTTGTCTTTATTTTTCTTTTCTGTCCCGTTTTCAAGCGGTGTCCTTGTTTCTTAGTGTTTCCGATGTTGGCTTTGTCCATTGATTGTTCGTTCTATGACTGACGGATCGGTTCTCACTTACCCTAAATAGTCATTGTTACCATATTTACATATTACTATATATCATTTTATTTGAACAACGTATTCTGGAGTTTCAAGGCTAGACGTCTGGGAAATGTTCGTAGGTTAATTTATAATTTAATATGTTTAACTGTGAGCATTTGTCGGATGCCACACAGCCGATTTGTATCTTGGAAACGAATTATGAACTTACGAAACTTTCTGGTAAGCTTTTTTTATGGCAATATCTTTTGTATTAGAGATAACATTTGAATTGTTAATAGCATGTGTGCTGTCGTCTGCACGATGCTCATCGAAATCTGCTTCTTAAATATCTATATCTCATTTATGTAATAATACACTTGTTATTTTCCTCGTTGTGTGAGACTGTGTTGTTCGCTACCAACATATGCCACCACAGACCGAACGTTTACAATCAAACACAGAAGTTGAAGCGATGTGCATTGCCTCCATATCTTATTTCATAAACAAACGCGTAGTAATCGTGCCAGTTTCAGGAATGTCAACCGTGACATCTATACTTTGAAAATTATAGTATTAACCAATCAGATTACATGATTATTAACAAACTACATTAGAATTAATAATAAACAAACGGATATTTTAAATGATGCAATTGTTTGGCAAATGGTAATAAAAATCCACTGAACAATGATGTTCTGAATATATGGCCAATATAATAATGTAATGTAAACTTGAGAACATTTTATTTAAACAATCATACTAAAGAAACACAAATTCATTTAACAATTTAAGTTCACTACTGTTTTTTCACTACTGTTNTTTTTTTTTTTTTATTTTGTTTGTTTTTTATTTTTTAAAGAACAGTATGTATTATTTGCTGACTTAAACGAAACATTGTTGTCTAATGACTATTCATATAATCATATCTTTTAAGCCTACTCAAATTTGACATACTTACCAGACCCTGATCATTTCGGCTTGATCATATAAGCCATGGTCGTCAGCTCAGAACAACTTTTAAATCAAGACGTAGAAGAATGAACATATTTTCATAATGCCCTCTGAGAGTATTGGAGCTGAAGGGGGATGATTATACAAGGTCATGAATGGTTGGTCATTGTTTTCATGGCCGCAAACACTAATCAAAGTTTAACTTTGCTCCTGTGAGAAAAAAATGTTTTCATAATCTCCTTTGAAAATGCGAAGAAGCTTACAAAAATTATTCATCTTGTTCTTCTCCGGCAACAGACATAGTCGTATGCTTGGAACATATTTAGCATTAGTCTTTAATGCAAAAACATGATTTATCTCCTCTTGAACTACTGTGGCATGCTGAACAAAACTGAAATGATTGATGTATGAGTTTTTTTGCAAATACTAGAGTATGCTCTTTTGCATTTAGATATCATTAAACATCGATTCTTACAGATAAAACCTCTTCTGAAAATATTCTTTTAGCAAACCTAAGCAAATATTGAAAGAATAATGAACAAAGATGTCTTATTTCGATCTGATCTGCAATCACAAATAAGTAGAGCAGTGATCATGTATGACATTACTGAATAAAATAAAACCAAACTGTACTGAAGTGATTTATGTTTTGATTTGTGTATATACATAGATGAAAGAATGGAATTATATAAAATAAAGGAAATATAATGGATGCAATAATTTGAAATATCAAGAATCTGGAATTTAATGAAATTTTACAGAAAACGTGCATAGCAAATGGGAAATTGATTAGTCGGTTTGAAATTTTCGAAATTATGACTGTTGCAATGTAAAAAAAACAATTTTGAAATAGTAAAAAGTGCTCGAAATTGAATGAGATTTTACAGAAATGTTGTATAAAATATACAAAATGGGTTTCAAACTCTCAAAATTATCATAATGACGACAATTATCATGGAAACAACAACAGTGCGCACATTAAACGTGTTTTTATTGATTTATATTTAAGTGAAAAGTTTCTTACCATTTTAGGACTTTTTTTAAATTGGTGTCTACTGCTAAACGGTGACTTTGGAATTCGTTTGTTAATTTCGTGTTACAATAATAACGTTTCTACTACTTTATACATTTATAGCCAATCTACTGTTTATTTGGTTTGTGTTCTATATATTAGAAAATGGCATGACAATTAAAATCAGTAAATAGTTTTCAGAGGGGGCGTTAATTTTAGACACCTGTTGCCAGGAATTAGTATGGCTGATGAATTATAGGAGAAATTAGAAAATACTGCATGTCAAAAGAAATAAATGGATACTGAAAAGACTGTGATTAAAGTTTAGTAATAAATGCTTCTTTAGCAAATGTGGCCTATTAATATAATATAGTCATGAATTTGACAAATCAAGAGAAAAAATATCATGAATCTATGAACCAATACTGCTGTATGACGATTTAAAATGTAAAATCTGACACTTTTTTGGATCATACAATATATGTTGGAAATTGAAATGTTTAAACGTCTTTCTTGGATTTGACTGTAAAATTAGTTTATTTCAAACATGTTATTTAATTTATCCATTCCAGTCCAATTCAAGATCCACGAATGAAATTTAAAAGAGATAAAGTTGATGGAGAAGACCCCTACATCGATTTAAAGATGAAAATGTACGACCATCTCAATGAAAAGCTTCCACACAAAGGTGATGAAAATATGGACGTTTATGATTCAAAGGTGAATATGTATGACCATCTCAACGGAAAGTTTTCACATGAAAGTTGTGGAAGTAAAGAAGTTTATGATAACGTAACTGATCTACAACATACATGATGACATTAGTTCAGACTTGCACATTGCTACTTAAACATTACATGTTTTTCAAATTGTTAATTTTTAATGTATTTTTGTTTGCGAATTAGGCCTGTTAATAATTTATTTGCTTGTGTGTGGAGTAAATAATGTGTGCCAACATGTATAAATAGTGGAGGATGTTTAACGTCGATGAAATATGCTACATACTGAATTATTGTATGGGTGTCTTCATTTTTCTTTTTTGTCCCGTACTTAAGTGGTGTCCTTGTTTCTTAGTGTGTTCGATGTTGCCATTGTCCATGGATTGTTCGTTCTTTTGATTGACGGTTCGGTTCTCACTTACTTTACAGGTTTTTTAGTACCTTTACATCGTCTACAAAGAGGGATACTCTGCAAAGAATGCATACATTTTTGATGACCCTAATACTGGATATGTAGATGACTGTTTGTCCAGAAAATTTCTTAAATACAGAATAGTTCATTTCTTTGGCCTCCTTTTCAAAAGGGTATGATTGAGAAAATGTACCAATTATGACGTTCCATCTCTGATTCTTTTTTCATTTAAAACTCCTTTCATAACTCGAATCACAGCATAATATCTTTCGTGAGTTATTACTATCTTTGGTACCTAACTACTGTTATATTCATGTGCAAAATATAGTGCAGTATTGTATTATTTTTCAACAGTGATTTAAGGGCAGTTTATAAATCTATTTGTGCCCAATGGAAATAATGAAATGTTTTTTGATTTGTGTATGCAAAGGAGCAATGTTTTATTTGTATTTAAGCTATTATTTACCTTTGTCTATATTACTACGCCATTTGTTCTCATCAGCTCTAGACACTATGCGGCATTATTTGATTTACCTAAAGATAGCTGCCTATTTTTATCACCCATTGTTATATTATTTAAGGTATACAATAAATATTATGTATTTCACAATGATAATCAATTGATACTACCTTTGTATCAAATAATTCCAGTTGAATATCTACATGTAAATTTAACTTCCGTGATATTAATTTTGGAAAGAGTTGTCCCTCTTTCAATTATAGTGTGCCATTGGATATTATTGTTAAAAATTATGCTGACTCTTCTCGAACCGTGATTGCGATGATTTCTGTTATACCCTGTATTTCATTGTGTACGTAATCAATGTGTTACGGATTTTATCCTACTGTTTGAGAATAACAATGTAACATACCCCGGAAAACAAACCATTGTTTTATAAAACGTATAATACCAAATATTGAAAGTAAAACAGACTATATGTATGTTTAAATTGTCCACAAATCGTACAGTATACTGCTTCATTCGTTACAAGGTCTTTTGCCCTGAGGAGGGTGGACTAAACAACTGCATGATTTTTCATTTTGTAATCTTTGTTTGTTTTATTATGGTTTTGTTATTATTCATGTATGCCTTCAACCCTAATGTATATGAGTATTGATGTGCATTTAAATAAATAAATAGGTATATATAATTAATCTACTGATTTAAGAGATGACACTCAAGAATATGTTACCCAACAGATATTTCAATAACACATCTTAGCTGGATGTATGACGACTATCACACGTGGCCCAGGTCATGCATAATCTTCTACAACATGAGATAATACTGCTGGTTTGTAGTTTGCAACTAGTGCTTTTTGTGACATTTTGTGATTTCCATATAGAAAAAAAGAAGGGAAACGGGGGATGTGTCAAAGAGACAACGACCCAAAGGGGAGTAATAACAACTCAAAGCCACCATAAGATCTTCAATGAACGGTGAGAAAACCCCACACCCAACGGCAGGTCGGAGTCGGCCCCTGAACAAAGAGCAATCAAGTCCAGCGAAATAAACATCATCCTAGACTCCTATAGACATAAAGTAAACTAACTAGAAAAAGTACAAGACACACAAAGGCTTAATAAATCCCTGACTTAGGACAGGCGCAAACCTGCTGCGGCGGGGTTAAACTAGTTTTAATGGATCCAAATCTTCCCCCCTACACCCAATGTGATAAATCAAAAAACAATCGTGACAATAGTAAAATTCAGTTGGCAACAGGACTGAGTCAATTGTGAAAAATGAAACTGAAAGAACTAAATATACGGACAAAAACATGAAATCACAAGAGACTACTAACAGATAACTGACAAGCCAGCTCCAGACCCAACTGACAATGTAAGTTATGTACCCTCAGTATGCAGCTTCCACCAAGATCCCTTCCTGTGAGGAGTTTAGATTAATGATTTCATGTATATACCGGAATACATAACCCGTGTCCATGCAATAAAGATTTTAGAAATTTAGAATGTGTTAACTTAAATTGCAAAAACCCTATCAAAAAATCAATGTATTGTGGTTTTAACGTCAGCTTGTTATATAGGCATGGTGATCTCTTTTCAACACTTACAATGGACATTATGGAAAACACATGCAACGATCTTTTCAGAACATATGAGCTCAATTTATCTGTCACAATCGTCCCGAGTGATCCATTAATTCTTAATAAAAACACCTTGACACAGGACTGAGCTGACAATTTTCACGCATGTATGAAATAAATCAATATAAGATCATATAACCAAACAAAATAACAAACACATTTTTTTCCATCCGTTGATGAAATAAGATTCAAATCGAGTTATCATTTGATATGGTTGCAACCATATCTTCCTTGTTATTTCAATTGTGGCAATTTTGCAGAATGTTTCACTTTTGGCCAAACATGATGAAATGTTCCATTAATATGACTGTATTGATTGTGTTCAGGATTTTTTTATTAATAACATTGTGTTGGAGTGTGAAGACATCTTTTCATTTTATCTTTGTCCTTTATTTTTTATTGTCATAGACAAAAGGCTAGGTTCAACAATTGTCCCTTCTGTCTTATTATCTTACTCAATATATCTGAAGATCCCAACTGTATCGTATATTTTTCGCCCCTTTTGTTGGCCTATTACACCTGTTTAGCCATTTCTCAGCATCCGAATCAGTTTTTAAGATTGAGTTCAGGGACCGCGAATGTATTCCAGGGTGTTGAATTGGGAAACTCTTTGTGTATACTGAGGCAGTTTTCAGTAAGGTTATACATGTTATAATACTGATAATCTTGCCGCGAACCATTCAGGACAATCTGTGTTCAGACATGCAGGCAGAATTAAAACCAAACATTTATTTCTGGACAAAAACAGTCGGTTCTGTTGAAAAATGTCCAGGCATTTTCCACTGACAAATCAAATACATGGTATTATTTATTAGCAACACTGTAACTATAATCGCATAATATTCCAATAAATGAAATAAAATAAATAAAGCGTTAAAAATACAATTTCTTTAATGACGTATCTCCTCCTGCAAAGCCCTGTCCATAGATGTTTTGGCTTTCCTTTTCAGATCCCATTGGTTATTATTTCATCAGCTTTTATGGGTGCCACGCGTAGAACAGATCATGCTAACCCTTCCGGAACATCTGATACTACTCCTGGTTTTTAGTGGGAGTTCACACTGTCATTGCTTTAGTTTTTAGAGTTGTCCTGTATACAACACCGTCATCTTTTAGTTTTGTCTTCGTTGCCAAAGTTTGCGATACCGATTTGTCCTTTTTATTGTCCGAATACTAAATATATACATAGAAGCTATTCAAACTTTCACCTTGGTAGTGTTTGAGAGTTAGAGAAGTAACACGTACCATGGGTGTTAATTTGTTTCTCTAAGGGTTAGAAAATGACATTAAGCAATCAGTCACAAAGCAGATCTTCAACACCATACTGTAATTTTTCTTGCCTGTGTGACGGGTTCCATGCGGGGAGCAGATCATGCTAACCCTGCCGGATGATACCTCAGTTTTATAGGGGAATTCACACTGCTAGTGCTTTAGTTTTGTGGCGTTCTTGTTAATGTTTGTTTATTTGTTTTGTCTTTGTCATACTGTCTCAATTTGTGTTGATGTGAATTGCCGTGATTTTGGATTAATGATTTTAGAATTTCCCCTTTCTTCGTTCTTGCTTCGATATTCGTTTGCCGATGTACTTTTCCACATATTTCGATTCATGGATTTCAAAATGCTTTGATTTGATCTGCACTGAAGATACATGTTTTCGAAATGCGCATATGTAGAAGGTAAATTCCTAGTATCCTCGGTATTTTGTTATTCAATTAATTCTTCTGAATGCTGAAGAAAAGAAAAGACTTTGAATCAAAAGAGCCGGGGAAGAAACATAATTCAGCAATTATAGTTCAGAATATGAAATAATATGAAACAATAAGAATTGTCTTTATTCCACTTAGAAATAGCAAAATACAAAAGTAACTGTAAATTTAGTTTCTAATTATGGACATTTCGACAATATACGTCTCTTCAGTGCAGATAAAATCTAGATATTTGGAAGACCATTAACTCAAAGATGTTTAAAAACTAATAGAGAACAAATAACCAAATATTATCTAAATGGATAGCCAAAGTCAGCGAAGGACAGAGCTTTGCTTCATGGAGATACTCCTTATTTGTCAACAAAATTTACAAAAATTTAGATATCGCAAGTTTCCAAATAAAATAAGCTTTCGGGGTAGAAGTTACTGTTTCTTTTTTTACATAATATCATGCATATTGGTGAATTTGAACTTGTACAAAACACAAAAACAAAATTGCCGAATGATTTACCCTTTCCACATAAATGCTAAAATATGTGACGGGACTTAGTTGTTGTTACGACGGTTGTCGATTAAATCATTCCTTCATTGAATCAATATTTAGCTTTTTAGGGATTATTATTATTATTATTTCTTTTTTTTTTTTGCTATGAACTTACACTATTCCAGAAGATTTTTGAATAACACAGAGTGAACATGATGAAAAAATAGTATCCAGACATAGACATGAGGTTCAATTGAATCCATGAAGTACTTGAAAATTATGCTCTGGAAACCAATGTTTGCCTCATATTCTTGGTATTGGTAAGTACATGTGATCTCTCCTGTTAATCTTCTGATTCAAAATCGGTAGGCCAGAAACGTCCAGCTATTTAACTTTTGTTTCAAGTCATAAATGCATTCTAAAGTCATACTCCAAAGCCAATGTTGAGCCCAAAAATTATCAACTACTATAAGTATACAAAACAAAACATGTGTGTCTTTGCTCAAGCCTATTGGCACTGAAAACAATAGGTATCTTTCCAATCAAAGAAGCATTTATCTATGTAAGTTTAATTCAAATCTGTAGAGGCATTCTGCAGTTACGCTCTGCAATATGGCCCAAAATTTTAATTTTTTGTAAGTACAATTAACTTTGACTATAGATCTATTGATTCCAAAGTCAACGGGTTTCTTGCTTTTCTGATTTTGCTTTCATCTATGAAAGCTTCATTCAACTATATAAGGGAGCTCTTGAACAGTCATATTAGTCGTTAAAAATAGAAACCAATTTTCGGCCCAAATTTCTGCTTGTACATATTACATTGATCTTTAAACCTATTGTCTTCAAAATGGAATGTTTTCCTTTCTTTCGACGAATACTGTTATTACCTTATGTTAACACCGACCTTTATGTTAACATCACGTTTGTGGTTAGAACAACTCCAAGGAAATATTTTTCACTAATGGATGAATAGGCGCAAAATTGTAATAAAATGATGAAGCAAAACTAGAATTTGGTGGAAAAAAGTATTATTACCTTTAAATATTTAAGTACATATACGTTCTGTACTTTTCAGATTTCAGTCAATTCTTTTAATGTATCATGAATTTGGAATGCATATTGTAGGTTACGAACTTTATGAACCATTATGTCTGTGTCGAATAAAATTTGATAAGTCTAGAGAATAGCTCAAATCATGTACTCTACTACATATATTTATCACAATTGTATTAATGAATTTGAGTCACCATAATGAAATATAAAATCAAATTTAATATAAAATTAAGGATGTTCACTGGTCATGTTTATGTATTTCTTTTAGATGTAGGGACCTCTATTTTTTAATGATTATAAAGCTTTATAATGTTTTGCCTGGTGACTCCGAATTTTATCCATATTCCTATTTTATACATCTTTTAGAGAGTTCTGACAAAATTGTATTTAATTGGTATTATTTTGTCACATTAAAAGCGTTCCATTAATATCAGTGTATTGTTTGTGTTTAGGATTTCATTTTTATGATAAACATTGCTCCTGTTAAACCAATGAATACTTTTCTTTTTTTTTTTTTTTTGGGGGGGGGGGGGCTTAAATTAATTCTCTCTCAATTTTTTAACAAAAATCATATTTTGTTGAATTCCTTCTAAAATTCAAATTGAACATCCTTACGGTTGATTTTCGGGCCGGAACAGTAATTTGACAGATTTACCTTTGTGACTTCATGATTTACTGACAGTTGTGAAAGGTCATATTTCGTCCAATTTGTCGCGACTTTAGCTCCCCTGTCCCGTAAATAATGTTTTATCGGGAAACTTTGTCAAAGGAGTATGTACGATAAGAGGCATTTTTGGCCCCCAGATCTAGCTATATTTTCAAACGCAGTTTTCCTTTAAACTTTACTTGGTATATTACAGTTGATATATTGCTTAAATAAAAACTTACTTAAATTGGTGCGGTAACGTCATCAAATCCTGATAGTGTCGTCACAAATGTCACGCTTCTTCCAGATTTGACGAAAATCGACAAATTTTCGTCAAGTTTTGGTCACGTTTCGAAACAGACAACCCAGAGCGCATGCTTGTGCCAATGAGATCTTTGGATATGTTGAAAGTATATAAAATTGCTACCTTTTCATGCAAAAATCTCATTGGTACAGGCATGCGTTCTATGTTTCCAGTGCTGAAATATGTAAGGATTTAGGTCATTTTAGTCCATTTTTGTGAAAATGCTTATAATTGTCGGATTTTGGAGTTATTTTTTTTTCTACAAACGAAAAAGATTTTTCCCAAACCAGTCAAAGTTTTTGAGACATAATTTTATGGAAAATAAGGTCTTTATTTTAGGGGCCATATATACCCCTTACTGTACATACTCCTTTCTCCGTGAACAGCATTGTGACATTTTTTGTTGGATAAAAGGTTCATTTCTATCAAGCTAAAAATCGCCTTTCTTTATTTTCCCCGTGCATTCTATGTTGATTGATGTGAAAAATGGCTAAAAAAATGTTTCCATAAGGCGGGACCGGAACCTATTTTTAGCTCACCTAAAAGGCCATGTGAGCTATTGCCATCACTGGGTGTCCGTCGGCGTCCGTCCGCCCGTCCGTCGTAAACTTTTTCAAAAATCTTCTCCCTTGAAACCGCTAGGCCAATTTTAACCAAACTTGGCCTAAATCATCACCAGGGTATATAAATTCAAAATTGTGTTCGATTAGTCCGAGGACCAAACAACATGGCTGCCGTTACTAAAAAATAGCACATAGGGGTAAATTGCTGTTTTTGGCAAATAACTCAAAAACCATTGCAGATATCAAAAATCTGACAGAGGTAAAAGTGATCAGCATGACAAGATCTACCTGCCCTGAAGAAAATCCGAAAACCCGTGTTAGAGTTGTTGCCTCTTTTCTGTGAAAATTTAAAAAATTTGATATTCTTTATTTTTTATCGCAAAAACTATAACAGATAGAGGTCAACTTTAAATTGCAAAAATGTTCAGCATATCAAGATCTGCACACCTTGAAATTTTGAAGAAAATCTGACTATCCATATAGAAGTTTGTGCTCTTTATTGGTCAAATTTAAGAAATTTGATACTTTTTGTCATCAGTTTAAGAAATCTTCTCCTCAGAAGCCACGGGGCCAATTGTTACCAAACTTGGCCTGAATCATCACCAGGGTAGACAGTTTCAAAATTGTGTTCGATTAGTCCGAAAACCAAGCAACATGGCTGTAGTTACTAAAAATAGAACAAAGGGGTAAATTGTATTTTTCGCAAATAACTTAAAAACCGTTATAGATATCAAAAATCTATTTTGGTGTGAAAATAATCAGCATGTTAAGATCTACCTGCCCTGCAATTTGAAGAAAATCTGAAAACTAGTGTTGGAGTTATTCCCCTTTTCCATGAAATTTTCTAAATTTTAATATATATATATTTTTTTTATTTTAAAAAGTGTAACAGATAGAGGTCAAGTATAAATTGCAAAAAGATTCAGCATATCAAGATCTATCCACCCTGAAATTTCGAAGAAAATCCAAAAATCTTTGTGGGAGTTGTTGCCCTTTTTCATGGAATTTTCAAATTTTCATATTTTGTCGTCTTTTATATCCATAACTAGAGAAGATGAAGGTTAAGTGTAAATTGATTAAAATGTTTGCCATGCTATGGCAACTTGTAAACTGGTGTATAAAAGTGTTCGTTGACAGCCATTTTCAAAATGGCCGCCAAAAAAGGCGGGAAAATTCAACATCGTCCGATTTCAATAAAATTTGGTTTCCAAATAGGTATTGATGTTGCAACTTCAAAACCGTTGTTGAAAATTGTTCATTGACCACCATTTTCAAAATGGCTTCCTAAAAAGGCGGGAAAATTCAACATTGTCCGATTTCAATAAAATTTGGTTTCCAAATAGATATTGATGTTGCAACTTCAAAACCGTTGTTGAAAATTGTTCATTGACCACCATTTTCAAAATGGCTTCCTAAAAAGGCGGAAAAATTCAACATTGTCTGATTTCAATGAAATTTTGTTTCTAAGTGCATATTGATGTTGTGACTTCAAAACAGATACTGAAAATTGTTCCTTGATCGCCATTTTCAAAATGGCCGCCAAAAAAGGCGGGAAAATTCAACATTTCAATGAAATTTGGTTTCCAAATAGGTTTTGATGTCGCCAATTAAAACCAATGTTAAAAATTTTTCGTTTACCGCCATTTTCAAAATGGCCTCCACAAAAGGCGGCAAAATTAAACATTGTCCAATTTCAATGGAATTTGGTTTCCAACTAAGTTTTGATGTCGCAAATTCAAACCAATGTTAAAAATTGTTCGTTTACCGCCATTTTTAAATTGGCTTCCACAAAGGGCTGGAAACTTCAACAATGTCCGATTTCAATAAAAGGAGTAGGGGCGGTAAGGGCCTTATTTGGCCTGAAAAAATAAATTTCGTTGAATTCACCGAATTTTCTCATTGGAATGTTCTACGGGTATGGCTTTTCAGTGAACAGTAACATTTCTCAAATATTGATGCACGATTATTGAGTTTTTGAGGGTAGAAAAAGGGACAAATTGAAGATTTTGTAGAAAAGTGACAAATTTGACCAATTTTGACTACTTTTCTGTGTAGGAAATATTGAGCACATGCAAGAACCACACAAATATTTGTATGAGAGGTTCAATTCATTTATACAAATAAGTTGGTAAATTATCTAATTGGTTCCTCGATGTGCTCGATATTCCCGGGTAAGAAAACTGTTCGAAAATCTGCCAAATTTTTACATTTCTATGAAAATGCTCAAAACTAGCCTTTTCATGACGTCAGAACTACACATATTGTGACGTCATTTATTCTAACTTTCGTATTTTTTGTATAAATAGGATCTAAGCTTTAAAACGAACATGGAAGAAAATCGTGTGGTGCAACTTAAAAATTCTCTGAAATCATGGGCCAAATCAGCCCCTTATCGCACCTTGTCCTTTGGTTTCCAAATGGGAATTGATGTCGCAAACCAGTGTTAAAAATTGTTCGTTCTACGCCATTACAAAATGGCTGCCAAAAAAGTCGGGAAATTCAACATTGTCCGATTTCAATGAAATTTGGTTTCCAAGTGGATATTGATGTTGTGAATTGAAAACTGATGTTGACAATTGTTTGCTGACCGCCATTTTAAAATGGCTGCTAAAAAAGGCGGGAAAATTCAACATTGTCTGATTTCAATGAAATTTTTTGTCCAAGTGGATATTGATGTTGCAACTTCAAAAGTTGTGTTGAAAATTGTTTGTTGACCGCAATTTTCAAAATGGCTGCCAAAGAGGCAGGAAAATTCAACATTTTCCTATTTCAATGAAATTTGGTTTCCAAATAAATATTGATGTGGTAACTTAAAAATATGGTTTTGAAAATTATTGTTGACAGCCATTTACAAAATTATGTCTCAACTTCAAAACTGGTGTTGAAAGTGGTTATAAGTAAGTACATTTTTGTCAAAAAAGCGCAACAAAGAAATATAGTAAAACAAGATCAGACTTTAAATACAGTTCAAGATATTGGTGGTGTTTGAGCTAACAAAGTTTGAGAGACTGAAGTTCAACTGTATAACTTAAAATGTTAGCTTCATTGTGGCAACTGAAAGCCAGGTGAGCGATACAGGGAGCCTTTAATTTTAAAAACCCCTAGAAATTTGAAAAATTTTCCAACCTTAAGGAAGACCCAGCAACCCCCCCCCCTTAAATCTGCCACTGCAATTTGCAGGATTTGTTGAAATATAACTGCTAAAAAAATGAAGTTTTCTATCGGAAAGTCCAAATAATAACGCCTTGTCGAATAGTTTGAATTCAGACGTTTAGATACATTATTATAGATGTAACATTCCAGTGTGATGGTGTATCAATTGGCTCTTTAATTTGGTTGATTGATTGATTGAATATTGTTTAACGTCTACTCAGCAATATTTCAGCTATATCAAGACGAGAACAAGTTTGTTGATAAATAATCACTTTGGGTTATGGAAATGGCCATGGGACGGGAAATTCTGACTGCCACTGGAAAAGTAGGGTGAAATCGTCAAGGGCAGGGAATTTAGCCTTGTAGCCGATCACCTACGGACCACCCCGAAAGGAGCTTGCTACAAGGGTTCTTTAACGTGCAGGAAACGTGGCATTTCTTCCAACACGTGGACCTGAGTTTACATCCCATCCGAAAGATGGGTTGTGTATTTATTAATCCTGCACAACCACGGAATGGGTCCTATTTCTATATCCCGGGACCCTCGGGGTCAGCCTCCGTTTAGGAGGGGTCACACCCCGCAAGCCGGAGATACTGGGTCCTATTTCTATATTCCGGGGTTCCCTCGGGGTCCTCTGTTAGGATGGCTCATACTCCAAGCTCAGAGGATGCTGCGGGCCTATTCTTCAGCCGGGACCGCGCACGGCGGTCTTTAATTTGGAGTCAATGTTGGTATATAAAAGAAAGTCATCTCAAATTCAGGATGGTCAATGAACGAACATAATCTTTATAACGGCAACTGGTATTGAAGAATTTTGGACATTTGTTGTCTCTTTTTCTGAATAAATCGGAATCTTTTTCAATCGAATAAAAAAACTAGATCGAGAACAATTAATTCTCATATTTATTTCCGTCTTGTCCCAATCCTCAAGAAATATGTTGAAATTCAACAGCTGTAAATACATCTTACACTTTACATTTAACATTGCAGTACTGTTTATAATTGCAGATTATGCGCTTTCATTATCTAACACCATTTTAATTCTACCCATTTAAAAATAGAAAGCTAGACAGATACCCAAGTAAACCGATCAATAGTATAATAAATTATTGTCGATTATACGTTTCTTATCAATATAGAAATAACCTCCTGGATTTTCCGATTACTAATGAATTTCGTATTCAAAAAGTCATTAAAGCTGGAATAATGTATTCATTGAGATTGAAGATTTTACTTTTGATTGTTATCGACTTGACAAAGAGCAAGTATACATAATATATGTCAAAACATATTTTGCAGAATCTTAATATCTTTTCATATGTCTGCAATGGAACCACATTGTGTTCTATTTTGAGTAATTTAAAAATCGAATGCAACAAAGCAAAAGTAAATATTACTTAACATTCAGCAAAGCATAAAATATAAATTAATCAAAAATTACAATATATAAGAATCAAAGAAAAACCTTCAGTACTATTAAAAGAACAAATAAAGGGATATAGTGTAATTGTATATGGGACAAAATCCCTATAAATACATGGTAAAATTAAGCAAATGGAACAATTCTTCATCTTGAATTCGACATTAGGCCCTCAACAAAGAGCAAACACTCTTACCTCATAGTAAGATGAAGACGGCCCATAGCACCGGTTTAAGCGGAATTCAGTTGCTAAATGTCGAACAAATTATCTCCTTTTCCTGTTTAAAAAGCATTTTTTGATTAAAAGGTTTCGGTATGGATGTTTTTTTTTTAATTATTATCTTTGAAGACTATTAAGAACGCAAAGAAGTCAAGGACGTATTTGAATTCCATTTCTAAAGAACATAGTCTTAATGATGTTAGATACTTCACATAGGTAGATGTTTTATGTATTTTCATACATATTAATACATATAATCTAGCATCACAAAATGTAAACAGTAAATAAAATGATACAAAAACAAACAATGCAGTTGTATGTTACCATCTAATTAGTGTTTTGATAAGCACAGGAAGGGCATATTTTTCCTGAAGATTATTGTCTCATAACTTTATTTTCACTTGCAAAATATTTTCATAATAACGATCCATTCAAGTAGTATCACTTTAAGCTATTGATTGTCAATGTACTATCCTTGACACTAAACTAACAAGCCTTGTAAACATTTTACGTGGTAATTTCATATTCCTTTTAAAAGAAGGTTATGCACAAATACAAAAGCTACTTTAAAGATATATAAGCCGAGATCATAATCTATTATTAGTGTTATTTCATAACAATTGATTGGATAAAAATCTATTAAAATATCCCCAATAAGAGCGGCAATAATCTTATTTATTAACACTTACTTAATTGACTACTTATTTCAAATACGGTTAATTTCATGCTTTTTCTTTAAAAAAATATTAATTGAAAAGTATGGGATTCATTTCATGTCGAAGTATGTCAACACTTTGAAACATTACTCGTTCAAAATGTGCTCTATATTAACTTAAGTTATTCACACAAATTATTTCAAAAATAATATAAGCTAACGAGGGACTTCATAATAATAAAAAAACATAAAATGCACAAAACCTTTGACTGCAAAAGGATTGCATGCATCACTTTTTTGTGTTTTACTATTTCTTTGTCAGTGTAGAGACTTTCGCTATATTATTGTGGTAGATTTACCCCCCCCTTTTTTTTAAAGTGTTGTACTAGTCCGAATCACACCATTTAGCCATATCGGAAAGCTTGAAAAAATTGTCTACTCAGAAGTCCAAAGGCGATTGGAATAAACTGAGTTAGAATATTCCTAGGGAGGTATGATTTGTAAATGTGTCCGACTAGTCGCCACATTATCCAAAAAAAAATGGATCAGCAGGTAACTTAAGTTTAACATTTGACGCTTTTCAAGATCTCCTACTTTGTCAAAATGATTTGCCCCTTCGAAAAATGTGTTCGACAAGATGTCTGCTGGCGAAGAACATAGTTTAACTTTTGGCGCTATCAAAAAGCATACATTTTTTTTTCGAAAGGCACAAAGGCAATCTAATCCAAAACTCTACAAAAGTCCTTTAGTTGTTCTCTATAAAATTTATGTCAGGCAAGATGCTTGCCAATGCGGAATGTATTTCAACATTGCTCCCTATTAAACCTTATTGAAAAAAAAAATCGAAATACTTTTTAGCCATTAAGAACCAAGCTTAGTTCACAATAGGCTCTTCGAAAATCGGCATCAAAATTGGCTGTCAGCTTCAAACATAGTTTAACTTTGAACCTCAAGTTTTTTTTTTAAATACTATGGAATTACTTTTACTGGTAGACTTCAGTTTTCATGGTTTTCATAAATACCAGTTTCTTTAGAAATTAAATTTGTGTTTTCAAATTCCATACAATAGAGAAAATATACATATCTTTGTAACAAACCACAGAATTCATGAAAATTTCAACTCCATGAACAATTTAACTTTAACAGTAATTGAAAATGAGATCCTTAAATGTTATTTTGACCATCTATGTCAGCCATTGTCATTTGAGAAAAACGGGCTCTTAAGAGAATCTTCTTTGTAAGTGAGGTGAACATTCCGAAACAGTTGCAATAATCTTTCAGGAACAGGGACCTCAATAAAGAATTTTAAAGCACAGCAGTATATCATTCAACTCTTTATAAATTGTGTTTAATTATCCTGTCGCTATCAGTGAAAAAACCTTTTTTTTTATTTCTTATTAACATCTGTACCTTTCAGTTTGCATTCATTTTCTATAACCTTTTGATAATATCCTAGTGTAAGATTTCAATCAAATAAATACAACCCTTTTGTTTATGAGATATTCTTTTATTGCATTTCCAGTGATGTTAGTTTCTTACTTTCTTACTATAATCAATAAAATTGACAACACAAGTCCGAAGCAATTAGAGGGAGAGACTAGTAAGGAAAACCTGTAAGTCGTACGACAGTATCGAGAACACACAACCAGACACAGAACATTTTATGCAAGCTGTCACATTTCCGACTTGGAACGGGCATTTTATAAACCAGGTTTATAATGCATCAACCTCCTTCCAGACATGCATAGATCGAAAAATTTCTAAAATTGAAACTAAGTCAGTTCAGGACTCGACTGAACCTGTTGTTCGTTTTTTTATTTCTGAAATTAGTGCCGCCACTAAACATTTTGCTCTTTGTATTATTGGATTCAACCGCTATACACGCGTTTTGAATAACGAAATATTCTAAATATGCTACACGACCCAAGAAAAACAATGCATTAATTATCTGCATATTAGTAAAGCAACTATTTTGTAGCATGTAAACCACAGTTTCAAAGGCCCCCTTTTACAATTGTTTGGTCTTTCAGTTTTTGAACAAGATGATAAATGATAAAAATATCAACGTTCCTTTTGTAACAGGTACAATAAAAACGTTGACATTTTGTAATATTATGTAAAAGACAATTCCATACATAAAAACATAATCTATAAAAGATAAATTTTTGAGTTTAATCAAACACAATAATATCTGTAGGAATAAAAGATGATAATGAAATGGTATATTTTAGAAAAATTTCGATTGTAGTATGCATTTTAGATGACAATAAGAAAGACGTTGATAATATGAAATCTTTGCGACAAAGGGTTAATTGTTGAAGTAGACTTCACCAAGTTAAACATTTCAATCACTACATTTACAAAATTATTAAGGAAAATACCTACATCAAGACAAAAACACAAATTAAACCTTGTTTGCCTCCATATCTCTATCCTGAAACCAATGAAACAGTAGAAACTAAAGCTTGTCATTGTAAAATATGCATTTTCCTATTTCAATTGAATATTTTTGATTTGATAGGTTTCTGCATTTATTATCTATTTGGTACTTTAATATACCATTTATTATTACATACTTAGTAGAAATAAAAGCGTTTATGCATGATCAATATGACCGGAAGTAAATTGTCCGTATTTTCACACCCCGGAAAATAATAGGTTATTTTATGCTCCTCGTGCATCTCAGACAAAATAAACGACTTCCGGTCCATATTGGCCTGAGCAAATAAACGACTTCCGGTCCATATCGGCCTGGCATTTCTAAACGTCGGAAGTATGTAAAAAAAAGTTTATTACATGTGCATTTCCATATTCGCCTGATTATCATCCCTCGACCCACATTGTCCCTCGACTTCGTCTCGGGCCAATATGGGTGTCTCAGGATGATCACCAGGCCAATATGGAAATGCCCATGTATTAATCTGTATTTATACAAATAATGATGTCATTCACACTATTTATTCTTACTTTCAATAGACATTTATTTTGGCGTAATAGAGCAAAATTCAATATTCTACGAAAGGATATGGAGTAAATGAACATGAGACCATACACACATGTTAACTCCAACTGCAATAATTTTAATGAGCTGTATGGCCATTTCGGAAATTAATTCCTAGTCAGAAGCACAAGAAACGAAAACAAAGGACAAAGTCTGTGTATCCACTTGACAATTTCATATGGGCTTGTGAATATGATCTCCTTCAGGAGTCTGCTGCGGTACTTCGACAGGGTAAGTAGGTCCTGTCAAGCATTTATCATCCGTCGCGTGAAGAAACGATATGTCAAAAGTAAAAATCGTAGTCTAAATACTAGTATTTCATTGATGTATTTTATATATTTTTATTCTTATAGCTGTGAGTTTATTACACATTAGATTTGACGATGTTAATGGAAATATAGGTAGCAATGACACAACACTAAGGTGTGCTTTCACTAAGACTGAATCAGAAACAATATCATCGGTAGTGATATCAGCATGGAACCTTACTACAAATCAATTTATTCAAATTGCCTTGTTTGTACCAAATCAGGATGGCATAATAGTGACAACTGGACAGTATTTGTCTGGCAGAGTAAAACTTTCCAACTTAACAATACTGTCAACTGAAGTAACACTCAAATTTACAGACCTACAATGTGATTTTGAAACATCATACAGCTGTACAGTAGTGTCCACTAGTAACACAGGGTTACAAACAAATGATAACGTCATGAACCTTACAGTTTCAGGTTTGATAGTAACTTATAGTTGTAGTAAAATTACTTTATAGTTTTACTTTATAGTTTTACTTTTTGAAGAAGTGAATCCATAGTCCGAAATTAGAAAAAAATATGAGCAAAGCTCACTAATATCATACCCCGCCCCTTAAAAAAACTAATCAAATTCTTAAATAGATGGTGCACAATGGCAATGTGTGCTAACATTCTGTGAAAGTTTCAATGAATTTCATGAAGTGGTCTAATAGGACTCGTCGCCACGAAGTAAGTGCCCTATGACGGACGGACGGACGAACGAACGAACGAACATACACCATGATCACTATATACCCACCGCTAAATCGGGGGTTGGGTATAATGAAGATTTGTCTAGAATTAAAAATAAAGGTAAATCAAATCAGATTTATTTTATATTTTACAGGTACATTTAAGGTTCTACGCATGAAGTAAATAATACTTCAGCAATATTATCGTTAGTTAAAATAAAGTTCATGTAAACTGCTTTGTATAATAAAAGCATTAAAAGTCATGATAAAAATATCATGCCCCCTAAAATCTTAAAATGATTCTTTAAGGGTAAATAATTTTGGAACAATCATTGTTCATATATTTGACTTGAACAGGTATAAAACATGCACACCAGACGAGAAAATCAACAAAACATTTCAAAACTGGCAATTCAAATAAGCTCTTCTTTAGAAGTAAAGCCGGATATTTATGCATTAGGATTCGTAAAAATATGTTTTATGAGTTGAATATTTTACATAATAATATGTTTCATAGGCTTTAAATTCTGGTAGTAAAACTAAATGCACTGTTTACGAGCACACTGTAATACAGAAATGCAAAAGGTCAGAACACCAAAATTTAAAATAACTATTTTGAAGTAAATGGTCATGCTTTATTACTGTATTGATTGCCATCAAAATGAACTGGATAAGTCAAACACTTTCAGACGTACAATTGGGACGAAAAAAAACGCTAAACAAACAACATTATAAAGATACAGAAATGCTTAAAATTCCAACTAAAGATAATACTTTGCCTAACATGTACTGGGTTCCTAAGGTTAACAAAAACCCCTTTTAACATCGTATTATTTCAACATCGATTTAATGTATTCTACTTCTAGTTTATCCTTGAAACACGTGTACAGCGTATCGAAATTTCCCGTTTCCATACAACTTGGGAATTGATTGTATTTTATCCATCCAATAAAATAGTTCGATGACCTGTATAAGGAGTTGGTTAGTAAATTGATTGATTGAATATTGTTTAACGTTTACTGAGCAATATTTCAGCCATATTAAGACGAGAACAAGTTTGTTAATAAATACTCTCTTTGTTGGGTATGGAAAGGGTCATGGGACGGGAAATTCTGACTGCCACTGGAAAAGTAGGGTGAATTGGAAAGGGGCGAGGAATTTAGCCTTGTAGCCAATCACCTACGGACCACTAAAAAAAGAGCTTGCTACTAGGGTTCTTTAACGTGCAGGAAGCGTGGTAATTCTTCGAACACTTGGACCTGAGAGTACATCCCATCCGAAAGATGGGTTGTGTTTTTATTCATCCCGCACAATCACGGACTTCCAGTTTTGCAGCAACGGCAGTAGAATACCAAAGTAACAAGGGAAGCGATGACTACAAAAATCGGTTGTACCCCGCAGCCTGGAATACTGGGTCCTATTTCTATATCCCAGGGTTCCCTCGGGGTCAGTCCCGTTTAGGAGGGGTCATACCCCGCAAGCCGGAGATACTAGGTCCTATCTCTATACCCCGGGGTTCCCTCGTCGGAGGGGGTTAGTAAATGCTGTGAAAAAACTAACCAAAACACTGGTGTAAAATACTTTTGGAGTGTGATTAATTGTATTGAAGTTTTGGTAAACTTTTTAAATGGTTTTTCAAATTACCTAGTCTGCAGTTCATTTGTTCTAATAAAAAGCAAAGACTCTTCTCTTATATTACCTACAATAATCATTGTTCCTGGACATGTAATGATATAATAAATGCAGTAAATGTTTTTCTAGACCACCATATTTCTTCGTTTCTAAAACCCTATTTATTAACAGGTCATATGTATTCCCATGGGTAAAAATTGTGCACCTCTCATTGCAGATTTTTTTTTCTTGTCTATAACATGTACGAACGAGACTCCATAAAAAATCATCGAAACGGGACCATACAAAACAGTGATAAACTATGTTCAATAATAACAACAGGTATATTGACGATATCCTAGCTATTGACAACGCCCGGTTTTCAAATTATGTAGGCATCATTTCCCAACAAGAACTGAAATCAAATTACGCTACAATAATTCCAAATACCACCCTTTCATGGATGTTCTGGATGTATCTCATTAATGACAATGGTCAAATAAAAACGAAAATATATGATAATAAGGATGATTTTTATTTCACTATTACTAATTTCCATTTTCTTGACGGAAACATTCTTCTAGCTCCATTCCACGATGTGTTTATTTCTTAACTGGTACGATTCGCACGCATTTAATCTTCACTTGAGTTGTCAGAGGTCAGGACTTCGGTGCTGACCCGAAAACTTATTATATTTGGAAGTTACAATATCTAAAATTTTGTAAATTTTGTTGAAAATTAAGGAGTATCTTACTCATGCAAAGCTCTGTCCTTAGCTGATTTTGGCTTTACATTTAGATCATATTGGTTATTTGTTCTCTTTCAGTTTTTAAAAATCTTGAGTTTCTGGTCTTCCAAATGTTTGATTTTATCTGCACTGGTGAGACATAAGTTGTCGAAATGTGCATATGCAGAAAGTAAATTCACAGTAACTTCGGTATTTAGTTATTTGTTACCACTGGGTCGATGCCACTGCTGGTGGACTGTTAGTTCCCGAGGGTATTCACCAGCCCAGTAGTCAGTACTTCGGTGCTAACCCGAAAACCGATTATATTTGGAACCTTACAATATCTAAAAGTTTGTAAATTTTGTTGAAAACTAAGGAGTTTCTCCCTCATGCAAAGCTCTGTCCTTAGCTGATTTTGGCTTTACATTTAGATCATATTGGTTATTTGTTCTCTATCAGTTTTTAAACATTTTTGAGTTTCTAGCCTTCCAAATGTTTAGATTTTATCTGCACTGATGAGACATAAGTTGTCGAAATGCGCATATGCAGAAAGTAAATTCACAGTAACTTCGGTATTTAGTTATTTATTACCACTGGATCGATGCCACTGCTGGTGGACTGTTAGTCCCCGAGGGTATTCACCAGCCAAGTAATCAGTACTTCGGTGCTGATTCGAAAACCGATTATATTTGGAACCTTACAATATCTAAAATTTTGTAAATTTTGTTGAAAACTATGGAGTATCTCCCTCATACAAAGCTCTGTCCTTAGCTGATTTTGGCTTTACATTTAGATCACATTGGTTATTTGTTCTTTATCGATTTTTAAAACATCTTTGAGTTTCTGGTCTTCAAAATTTTTAGATTTTATCTGCACTGATGAGACATAAGTTGTCGAAGAAAGTAAATTCACAGTAACTTAGGTATTTAGTTATTTGAGTATTTTAATTAACGTAACCTTACTATCACAGCATTAGCAACTTGTTCTAAAAGCAGTCACGGTCTTCCGTATGACTGCTTTTAGAACTGTTCTAAGTTAACTTAGAAAATGACCGTTTTTATGACCACTTTTAGAACTGCTCTATTTTATGACCGCTTTTAGAACTGTTCTAAGCTAACTTAGAAAATGACTTTTTATGACCGTTTCTAGAACTGTTATACGTCTGCTCTAAGTTAACTTCAAGTTAACTTAGAATTGTTTCTAAGTTAACTTGGAGTTAACTTGGATGAGAGGTTATGACTGCACCCAACTGTATACCATAAATATCGAAACGGGGCAGATAAAGGGCCAGCGATGTTGTCGTACCCATAAATCGTACCGCTGACTTTTGCTAGTGCCAATACACTATAAGTTTTTTTCTTTTGTCTTAATTGTGTTTTTGCTGTTTCCTTCCCTGGCAGAATGTAGCATGTATAATGTAATTGTAATGTTCAGCCATTGTAGACTTTTTCCTGCTATCTACCGAAATATCTAGGTGGTTTCACACAATATCATGATTTTTATATGTTTTAATTATAATTATTCCACAATTTTATCGTATGATTAAATATAATTATAATTTTGTAGCTAGTCCCTCACTGCCAAAGATAAAGTGGAATGAGTTTTCAGTTTTTGAAGGTGATAATGTTTCTTTTACGTGTATTGGAAACATTGGAAAGCCCCCAAGAGCATTTGTATGGCAAAAAAGGCAGCAAAATGCTAAACCATACCATTACAACAATGTTTCTACAGATGTTACATTTGTAGAAGATTCCTGTGTCTATAATGGAACCAGTAAGCTAACAATACAAGTAACTGATGAAGACAACAATGCTGTAATTCGATGTTCAATAAATAATTCTAAAGGCGATGTGTATAACAAAGAAACAAAGCGATTGAACGTATTATGTAAGTAAAAATATACTCCAAGAGGTGAGACACGTGATTAAGGAAATTTTAATAAAACATGTTTAAATGAGCTCCCAATCATTCTCTGAAATTAAAATAATATTATATTTTGAAGGATTAGAGTTTTAACATACATTTAGCTTGTCACGATGAGGCCTTTTTTGAATAAAAAACAATTTTTTTTATTGTCTTGGAAATTCATGTTCACCTAATACGATGCAGTTAGAAATAATAAGGTAGTTCGAGCCTAATAAAATATCAGACAGAATTTATTATTTTAAGATATTTTGAAGGTCTTATATCATATGTCCTAAATATAAATTTAAAACTATATGTCGTTGATCAACTTTTCTGATATCAAGCTTTAAAATCAAGTCAATTTCAGAATTGTTCTGCAATATTTGCAAAACAATTTATAGGCAACTGGGCGAACATGCTTTTTGTTTTGTTTTATTATGAAATAAATATCAGATATATATTTTTATATTTTTTGATATTTCAGAGATAAACTTCAGCTATCTGTTGATAAAATCAATTTGTCACCTATTAATTAAGAAAGATATATGAAATAGTATACGAAATACACAATTTTTACCTCAACAGGGAGATAATTCGCGGGAAAGTGATTGATATAAACTTGTCATTTTTATGACGTCATAATGGAGAAGCTGAGATAAGAACATTCCGACTCAATAATCTAGTCAATTCCACATCAACTCGATTTACGATATGCCTCAATCGAATGCGAGTGTATTTTTGTCGGTCTACTTAAATGAATCACATGGTTTTTGGGGGATTTTTTTTATTGTTCAGACACATATTCAGGAAAATCCAAATCTTGACAAATAACTTTTATAGACAAAAATCATATCCCGGTTCCCATTTATTCATGTTATTGTAATAATTGCAAAGCATGTGCTATTCAGGAAATGAATCAATTAATTACTCGATTTGAATTCACCATATAATTCGAAAGACAAAACTAAATCTTTACTGGGTTATTTTGTATAGGTGGCTATTTTTCTCATATATTTAGAATTTCCCTTTTCCTTGTTCTTGCTCCGGTGTTTCAATCCAAACAATACCTGTTATTCACCATGTCATCGGACAAACGCGGTGATTGATTTACTAATTACTGCAAATGGGTGGAACATTTCAATATTAATCGAAACGGTTTTATGGTCAGTAAATGTGTGAGATAGAATTTATTCGTGTTAAAAAGCAATGTCTTGGGGCAAAAGTATTGTTTTTAAACTTTACGAAACAATTTTTTCGAATTGATGAACGATAAAAAGGATTCAAAATGCATGACGAATCTTTCAAATATCCACTATCCTAAAACAATTTAAAAAATGATTAGACACTGTCGGTATCATTTAACATGTCTTAATTGCAAACGAACTTGACTTACAAATATATGTTTATAAAATATAAGGTGAACGGACTTAATTTATCCGTATTGAGTTTATAAAACAAGGGAAATAAACCATATAAGCCGGTATATCATAAGAAAAAGTGTAAATCTCAAAAAAGCGTTGTTCAGTTGCCTGGTTTACAATGTTTTTATAGTGACTCTTTGTTATCTACATTTTCTCCTTATCCTTTTGTTGTGTATTAATCTTTTTTGCTTTATTTCTTTCACAAGGTTTTTCACAGTAAATTTTATCGTGTATTTTTCATGCTAAAAGGCACTTCAAATTATTTAGTTAAATATTTGTCACAACCTATGCATATTGAATTATTTAAAGCGGATTTAGAACAAGGAATCAAAATTGTCGTTCGGGAAAAAGTGAGACTTGAAAAAAAAATTGGACCCACCACTGTCACGAAAATCTGTAGTTCAAATTTATTTCTGTTTATATGATATTTTGCCAATGAAAATGTACATTTAAATGATTCTGTTTTTTCTCATTTGTTGTTTTGCAGATAAAGTAGGTAAACCTATTATAATCAGAAGTCCCATGAAAGAAGAATACATTCACAATTCAGAGGGAATATCACTGAACTGTACAGGACATGGAAATCCAGAACCATCATTCACCTGGTTTAAGGACGGAGACATGAACGAGACACTAAGCTCAACTAACATGCTGTTTATACGAGAAGTGATTACAAATAATAGTGGAATTTATATATGCAACACATCTAATAAGATATCTGGCACTAAGTACACAGAATCAGCTACTGTCAAAATAACAATTGGTAAGATAGCATTTAACTTAACCGAGAAAAAAAAAACTAAAACATACATTGTTCACCAAACTTTGTTCAATTCCTGTTACACAACTTTACAAAATCTCTTTTGAATGTGATACTATGTCTGTTAATAGTCCGTTATAAGAATGTTCAAAAATTATTGATGCGTTCTGTTATCATCGTCTTTTTCCGAGAATCGACAAACCCGATGAACATGTTAAACAATTTTTGAAAATTAAATATATTAATAAAGGGATTCATTTGATTGATATTGGAAGCATTTTCCGGGACCCTGTTATTCAAAAACTTATACCCGCATATTTTGACTACCAGGATATGCCTATCATTTCTTTTTCTTACAAGTATTTTTTTCAATTACTCTTCGATCACCTGTGATGCTGATTTTGAGAAGAACTACCCAGGCAGCTGAGATTGTTCTATGTCACCATACCGCTATGACCCTTGCGGACATATTTTAACGGGGAACTTAAACATCATTGAAGATAAAGAAGTTCAACAGTTCTTTAGAAAAGGGCCTAAATATCGCCCACCTTCCAAAATTCACTGGCAAGCTTGTTTTGAAATCATTAAAGACGCAGTCACTAAGTACTGTATAAAATGGTGCAAACGGGAAAGTGCAGACAAACACGCACTGAATTTGTTCAAAGATAAAATTATTACCAAAGTCAGCAACAGAATTAATTTTTATAAAGATAATTATGTTGAGCCACATCCTAAGCTGTCTGTTAATAGAATTAAGTCT
>MJUU01050763.1:45984-65936 GCA_002080025.1 Modiolus philippinarum | reverse complement strand
AAACAGCTTATTTCTAAGGGCATATCCCATCCTCGATTTTACGGAAATGTTGTTAAAAAATGCCAGAAACTGATTAAAAATCCAGAAAAACTGGGACGTAACTTACATTCTTTACGCAATAGGGGATATCGACAGGATATTCTGCACGTGTCCGTTAAATTAGCTTTGGGATCCAGTGACCTGAGGATTTTACACACATACTGGCCTCTCACTGATACTGCCGATGTCTACTGAAATACATGACGATTCTTTACCAAACCCATTGGGAGTTTTGAATTTGATTTCCTTCCGTAGTGCGACAGTGTTTTACCAGCAGACTAGGCTCCTTGAGCTAGCCGGCAGTTTAGCGGCGAGCACTCTTTGACCCATCTTTCACAATTACGTTTTGTCCCCCCATTTTTCTTTTCTAGATTGTGGTCATGGAGTTAGTAGTCTACCTGTATGGGTTTTATTCGTATGTTTATTCTACGATAGGGAAACGGGACAGAGAAAGGGGAGGTTTGGGTACCCATAAACCGGTTTAACCCTACCGCTGGCTTTTGCTAGTGCCGGTACCAAGTCCGGCTGTCCCGAGTTCCTATCGTTGTTTATGTTTGTCTTTTGTATTTTTATTGTGGGTTTTTTCTTGTGCAGTTCCTATTTACTTTCTGGCATGTGGCTATGTTTTTCGGCCATTGTAGGTGTTTCCTGTTATCTTTTTTATTCCATTGTTGTCTTTTTTCTAGTTCGTCTACTTTATGTCTATAGGAGTGTAGGATGATGTTTATTTCGCTGAACTTGATTACTCCTTATTCAGGGGCCGACTCCGACCCGCCGTTGGGCGTTGGGTTTTCTCACCGTTCATTGAAGATCTTATGCTGGCTTAGAGTTGTTATTACTCCCCTTTGGGTCGTTGTCTCTTTTACACATTCTCCGTTTCCCTTCTTTTTTTCTATTGAACAACATAGTGTTTTTTTTTTTTTTGATTTTTGGATACATGTTTGCTTTAACAGGCTGGTAATCTGCTTAACATGAATAACTTCTGCGCTGCTAAATTGTATTATCTTATTTACAATCTATTAGATTTTTTTCTGATCTCTTAATTTTACCATTAAAAAGGGGGGTAAAATCAAAATTACCGAACAGAGTGGTCAAGAGCCGAAGTCCACGAGACAAAAAGACAAATCAAGTGGAAACCAGCGGAAAAATTGTCGACCGCTACGGTGCTGACTTTGCAAAGGCATTTCAAAAGAAATAGTGGGTTAAACCGGTTTTATGGTAAGCCAAATCCTCCCTTCCATTGCGATATTGTCCGGAAGGAACTCCGATGTTCAGATTGTATGCATGTATCTAAAGCTGTAAATTTGTATAAATCAAATGCTGATTGACAAAGCACCAATATTCCATCCTTTCACGTTATTTTTTGGTCATTCTTGTTTTTAAAAAAAGACAAGTATCCAATTTCACTTTCACTTTAAATTGGGGCTTCCACCCCCACAAGTACAGAAATTTTAAAGGGCTATTAAAATAGAATTTGATTAAATTTATTCTATAGTAAAGGAAAGGCGGCCGTTTAAGCTTTGATAGTAGTTGTTCATTGACTTAATCTTATTGTGTAAGTATTTGATAAACTGAACTTTAACAATGGTAATCTGATGTGAACATGCTCAATGATGAAATATAGAGTACAGAACTGTTCTTAACTCATTAAATAAATGTGATAAGGGTTTCACTTCATGGGAATAGACCTTCAGGTCATTTATCATTACAAAAAGCATGTCACTTAGCCTTAATGTATGAGCGCTTTTTTGTCATTTTTGCCCATCATGTTATTCAAAACACGATTAACATAACTGTTTGTAGATAGATGTGTTAATATAGGATAGATTAAGCAATTTAATGCAGTATAATCGGTACCAATTTAATCACAAAAAACAAAATGTACGGAGATCGACTTTGCCCGATTTATACTACAATGGATTACTTGCTGAATTGTTGCTTTTTCTATTTAGATCCTTTTGGTAATGTGTTATCTACCAGATTTACAAGTATTTTGGTTTATGGACTTCCAAATGTTTTGATTTAAACTATACTGAAGAGACATATGTTGTCGAAACGCGCATATTTAGAATCAAAATTAACAGTAACTTCGGTATTTGTTATTTATCACCATTCGGCCGATGCCTCTGCTGGTGGACTATTGGTTCAAGAGGGTACTCACCAACCCAGTACTCATTACTTCGGTGCTGACCGAAAACTTTTGTTTTGAAACTTGTAATATCTAAATTTTAGACAATTTTGTTCAAAACTAAAGAGTATATCCCTCGTGCATAGTTCTGTCCTTTGCTGAATTGTAGATTTTCTATTGAGATTTTTTCGGTTATTTGTTCTCTATTAGCTTCACACGTATTTTGGTTGATGGACTTCAAAAGTGTTTTGATTTTATCTGCACTGAAGAGACAAAAGTTGTCGAAATGCGGTATTTTGATATTTCAAACGGTGTTTTATTGTTGTTATTCTGCTCAATTGTCAAAAAATTAAAATAATATCTTCGCTTTTTACTATATTTTTTACATTTCTGTCTTACACATGTATTTCATTGTCTTGGCGTATGAATTCATACAGTGAACTTAAATGTACTTCATAGAACGTCGTCCATCGGAGAACAAGCGAAATAAGAAAATGAATCCAGAAATTAATGCAGTCAATCATGTAAGCGCATTTCCTAATATATAAATTATATAACAATTATTATTATAATATTCTTCAAATTGAATTTTTGTGATTTCTTTGGATTTTTAATTGAATGTATATATTTTGATAATTTTATTGTAGAGATTTACTTCAGATATGTAGAATTTATTTCTATGTTGGCAGATGAAAAACCTATCTTTTCTGTACGTTAGGAATACATTGCATTCCAGTATCTTTGGGATTGGAAGCATTTTATATTTGTTTCGTCCACTTATTGTTCCCATTTATACCTAGCTGCATAGAAATAAAGTGTTCCTTAAGCTCAGATATGCAATTCATAAGTAATCCAGACAGAACTAAAATTAATGTACTTACTTCAGGTATCCTGATCTTTATGTTGTTAGGGTCTCGTATGTTCACATTGTACTTTGCATCGATTACATCACTGAGATTAATGCTATTCAATACATAACATTAGGAATTCTAGTGCAACATTTATTTAACGAAGGATTTGATTGGTGAAAACTGACCGTCAATTCCACCATCTACACACCAGTGACAAAGTAGGTTCCCTGTTTAGTCTGGTTCCTAATATTGTTACAAATTCACGAGTTAAATATAGAATATGAAATTGATTTGTTGCATTAGAATCGCAATAACAGTCCATTATTTGAATACCCGAGGGCGTCAATCTTGATTTGACGGTCAAAATATCCGTTTACAGGCTCCGCTACGCGTCGCCTATAAACTGCATTTTGACCGTCAAATCTACGATTGACGCCCTCGGGTATTCAAATAATGGACTGTTATTGCTTAAATGGTATGTCTATAATGTACTTATGAATAATATTATACTACAAATTTATCGAAATGGAAAATTGTTATATCATAACACGCCACATAATAGAAGTATCAACATCTCAGTTTTAAAACAAGTAACTTCCTGTCATATTATTACAGTCGATGGAAGAACAACTACGTCATCAACATTAGAAAAGAGGACCCCATATGATTCCTCAACAGGTATTATTTACATATCTGGCTTATATTTAATAACTAGAAAAATAATGATGGAATTTTACTTTTTCTGACAAATAAGGATATATTTCTTCTAGCCAGTGATACATTACAAATCATCAGTATTTACAATTATCAATGAAGGGATATGGAGTAAATGCAAATGAGACAAAGTCTCTACAAATACATGGTAAATAAGCAATGGAACAACGCTTTTATTGTTGTTCTTCATCTTGAAGTCGCCATGAGGCCTTAACACAAGTTAACTTTGTGTGGAAATTGGCCCAAATAGTGGATGTTGTAGGCAACATTGTTAATTCTAATTGACACTGAACCTTCATATGGAAAAAAAAACAATGATGCAAAACTACAGCATAAGCTTTAGAAATAAAAACACTGACAAAACAATGCACAGTAAAATTATATTTGACCATTCCTCTCATTGGTGAAATTTGGTTTTGTTCAGTTGGTGTTGCCACATATTCCTTGTGAATCGTACAATATTTGATGTTCAATATTGAATTTCTTGGTGTTAATATTGACCTGTTGTAGGCCTAATATATTCATATATACTAGGGCTGATATTGGTCGGGGTTGCTATTTTGGAATTATGTTGATGTGGCATGTAATAATCTTATTATCACATGTCTAATGAGACAAAAAATATTTTCAAACCTAGTTTAAAAAAAAACTACAAAAAAGTTACAGACCACAACTTCGCAAGAAAAAAAAAACTCCGTGATGAAATATTAAATATCTTCAGTTTTGGAGCGTTAGTGGGGCTAGGAAAACAAATGTTTATAACCGAGTATTTAAATGGATGACCACAAAATGAAACACAAACAATAATTTCCTTACTAATGAAGTACCATACCAATTATCTTTGGTGGAATGTTCGAATGAAATGTTGAAAACATCTGAGATTTTTGCAAGAAAAGTGATGTCTTTTGTCAATTTCCTGCTAATGTTGTTCCTGCTAAATTTTGCCTTTTGACTTTCGCCTCAGGACAATTCTATTCGATATTTTTCATTATGCCCAATGACTACTTGAGTGTGATAAACTAACGTAATATAGCATGACCATGACAAAAAAAAATCAATTCACTGTAACCATTTTTGGTTATATTTTGTTATATTTAACTTAAGTATCATCAACAGTTTACCGGAAATGAAATTTTGGGGGATGAATTTTGAATTTTTAGGGCACGTTTTCATTTCCGCCTTGATTGAAAAAAACCTAATGCGATTACTAGACATTATTTGACATGCAATAGTGTTTATTTTTACTAAATTAATGATGATATTCAATATATATGAAATGAAATATAACAAATATGAAAATGACATTTTGTTTTGCAGATAACCATATTGCAATCATTGTTGGTGCAGTTACTGGTTTTGTAATAATAATGATTTTTGGAATTATATGCTATCGAAGACGGTATGTTTACTTCACAAGAAAACGAATTGAATCCTTCAAAATTGCCCTTTTTAACAGCATATAACAAGTTGCCTTGATACGTATCTTATTGTCCATCTACACTTTTATTTCTGCATTATGACAGACAAAGCCTTTCAGGAAAGTTCCTTACTGAATATACAAAGGTCAAGTTAAGCTGATAGCACAATTTGTTTTATGTTCTTTACTTATTTTTACACCTTTGCCTTTTACACAATCCAGATATTGTGAGTGTGTAATATTGAGGGAGGCATTTGACTGTACACGGCCACCCTCTTCGTGAACCTTAATTCCGATATTGTAGTTGTGATAATAGTTTGTTTTTATTCTGAAGATTGCCATGCCCACGGGGTATTTACTTCAGTACGATTAAAAATAAAAACTCTGGATTGTCATCACGATAAACTATATGAGCAGATATAATATTTGACAGTTTTTGCAAGACATCTCTGTCCGTTTTTAGCTAATTAATTATTGCTATTGTAGTACAGATGATAAGTGTTTATTAACAAAGGACATATTCCGCATCAATTTATATACCTTTTCATACTATATATGCATTCACTAAATCATGATTTTAAGAAATGGAAAGATAATTATAATTAACTCTTTACAGTTATCCACGTCTGCTGCAAAAAACAGTTCATTCACAAATTCTAACCCTGCAAAAATTTCTACTTTTACAAGATGCTTTGAATCTAAAAATGCCTCAGCAGCACTTATTTTTAATAGCAAAAGACGTGGATATCCACAAATTTCTCCGTGTAATGCCAAAAATGATTTACTTGTTCTCGCCTCATCAACAAAAATACTGCTAAATCAACCGTCAATGGCAGAACATTCACCCTATCTTTTGAAACTGACATAAATTGAAAAACTAATAATCTTATATATTTGATTACATGAACAAAACCTAATTGTGGAATTCAATATGTAGGAGAAACCGGTCAGCATCTTTATAAACGGACACAACAACATCTCTATCGTTTCCATAGATACAATAAATTCCGAAGTTTAATTTATAAACATGTAAATAAACATAAATATAACATCAAATTTATTAAGGTTCAACCATTAGAAATTGTTGTAAAGCAGTACGGACAGTCAAAAAATCACGTAGAGCTTGTGAACTGTAGTGGAAAAAGAAGTTGCAAACGGCGTATCCTCTCGGTTTAAATGATAATATTAAGGGCCTAGGTAACATACCAAGAACTTTTGCCATCAATATTATGGATATTGTTTCAAAAACAATACGTAATAAACGATCCAACGGTAAACATATCAATCGTAATAAACGAAAATACCACAGAACTTCAGTTTCAATTTCTGACCTTGTTACAATTTTTAAAAATAACGGCAGACATAATTTACTTTGTAAATTATGTTCAATTCCTATTGTTAAATTAAATACTTTATTGGAAAATGCAATACTATAAAATATTACAGTCCAATGTATGAAGATGCTGGAATAATCAGCGTATTTTGCTACCACAAATTGTTTCCTAAAATTGATAAACCTGAAGACCATAAAAGATATTTACGCCTCGTCAATAAAACTATAGTTAGGTCTACTGTTAATGGTCGCACCTTTTTCTTACAGTTTGACAATGATATTGACTGAAGAACTAATAATGTTGTATATTTACTTAAATGAAATAAACCTAACTGTGGAATTCAATATGTCGGTGAAACCGGTCGTTATCTTTCTAAACGGACCCGGGAACATCTGTATCGTTTTCATAGACCCATTAAGTATAAAAGTATAATATATCAACATCTTAAAAAACACAACCACGATATCAAACATATTACAGTTCAACCTTTGGAAGCCGTTACTTAACAGCCAGGACAATCTCACTCAAAATTCAATAAAGCCAGAAAAATAGCAGAACTAAATTGGATTAAGAAACTGCAAACTGTCTATCCTTTAAGTCTTACTGACAATATAATGGGTATTGGTAATATTTCTAAAACCAATTCTGTAAATATTTGGATATTGTTTCTAAACCTCTACGTAACAAGCGATCTCATGGACGTAGAATTAACCGTAATAAACGTAGATTACATTCTGTCAACACCACTGTTGCAGATCTAATTAACATTTCTAAAAATAATGGTCGACATCAACTTTTAAGTAAATTATGTTCCATACCTGCCACCAAATAAGACAATATCCTTGATGAATGCGAAACTATTTTGTACCTTAGTCCTAAATACGAAACTACAAAGATAATAATTGCGTTCTGCTATTTTAAGCTTTTTCCTAAAATCGATCGTCCTGACCAACATCAAAAGCATTTCCTAAAGATAAAATACATAGACAAAGGAATAGATTTTATAAATATTGCTGGCATTCTAAATGAGCATTCGGTTCTAGAAAAAATTCCTGGCTATTTCGAAAATACAGAAATTCCCATCATTTGTTACGTATACAAGAAACCCAGTCGGCAGTACGTCTTCAATTACAGTAAAGTTTGTAAAGAAATAAACATTAACAATTCTGTGCCTGATGCATGAAATTGCAACTATTCAAAATATGCCTATGCTCCTAGCTCCCATGTCATCACAGGAGATCTCAACATCTTGCAGGACAAAGAGCTTATTAATTTCTTAAAGAATGGTCCAAAATATAGGCCACCTTCTAAAATTAATTGGAAAGATTGTAGTAATATCATCCACGACTCACCTAAAACTTCTGGTAAAAATTGGATTAAACGTGAACACGTTGACAAAAAATCTTTGGATTCTTTCTTTAATGCTATTATTAAAATTGTCGATATTCGAATTAAACAGTTTGAACAACATATCCGCTATGACAACAAAAATAAACCCACCGTTTCTCGCATCCAAATGAAACTTAAAGAATTTGGAAAGGAATTTGTTTTTGTCCCAGCTGATAAGGCTGCTAATAACATCATCATAGTCTGTCGTAAACATTATATAGAAGTACTCCAAAAAGAAATTACCAGTTCACATACTTTTCAATTAACCCAATAAACGGAAAGTGAAATTAAAAACATATATTTTCTAACAGCCACATCTTTACAGGCTAAACCTGATAGTAAATAGTTCCAACTATGTACTGGGTTCCTAAACTCCACAAAACACCATATAAATCTAGATTCATTTTGTCATTTAGTCACTGTTATACAAGTAAAGTTTCTATCATACTCACTAATACTTTGACTGCTATTAAAAACCTGGTTATAAATTTCTGTAACAAAGTATATGAAAACAGTGGTGTCAATCATTTTTGGAGTGTAAAAAGTTCATTGGAAGTTCTCGATAAATTGAATGCTTATAATGCCCCTTTTGAATCCCTTGAAAGTTTTGATTTCTCTACCCTCTATACTACCTTACCACATACTCTTATAAAGGAAAAAATCATACGTCTTATTCAATGGGCATTCAAAAAATCCGATTGTGAATATATATGTTCTAATTCCTTTAAAACACATTTTAGTAATACAAAATAAAGAATTCAACTAATTGGACTTGTTTTGATATGATTTCAGCACTTGAATTTTTACTTGACAATATATTCATTCGTTTCCGTAACTGTATTTATCGCCAGTCATAGGAATTCCTATGGGTACCAATTGTGCACCACTTATAGCGGACCTCTTTTTACTGCTACGAATCTCAGTTTATGACCAACATCAGCAAAGACCCATCTAAACAGCATTTAATTGAAAAGTTTAACAACTCTTTTCGATATTTGGATGATATTTTAACTTTAAATAATGACGACTTCAATACGTATTATAAGGACATCTACCCTAAAGAACTTACTTTGAATAAAGCCAATTCTGATAATCATCATTGTCCGTTCTTAGACATCAATTTTGATATAACGAATGGTAAATTAAATACTAAAATTTATGATAAAAGGGATGATTTTTCTTTTCCCATAGTTAATTATCCATTTCTGGATGGCGATGTTCCATTAGCGCCATCATATGGTGTTTACATATCTCAACTTGTTCTATTTGCTCGAGTATGTAATAACGTTTGCGATTTTAATGAACGAAATCTTTTCATAACTGAAAAACTATTACATCAGGGTTTTCGTTATCACAAACTAGTTAAAACCTTTACTAAATTTTATCATTGATATAAAGACCTAGTTCATACATACAATGCAACCTGTAAACACCTAATCAAGGCTGGGATTTCACATCCCTTATTTTACGGTAATATTTTGCATAAGAGTGAAAAATACTTAAAATCGCCTAACAAACTTATAAAACCTTTAAATCGTCTAATTCATAAGGATTATAGTTACGGTATTGTCGTCAAGTCATTACGTATGGCCTTCTTTGGTATTAACATTGATTTTTTGATAGGGTTTTTGCAATTTAACTAAACACATTCTAAATTTCTAAAATCTGTATTGCATGGACACAGGTTATGTATTCTGGTATATACATGAAATCATTATTCTAAACTCCTCACAGGAAGGTATCTTGGTGGAAGCTGTATACTGAGGGTACATACACACAATGTAACTTACTTTGTCAGTTGGTGATGGGTCTGGAGCTGGCATGTCAGCTAACTGTTAGTAGTCTCTTGTGATTTCATGTTTTTGTCCGTATATTTAGTTGCGCCTGTCCTAAGTCAGGAATTTATTAAGCCTTTGTGTGTCTTGTCCTTTTTCTAGTTAGTTTACTTTATGTCTATAGGAGTCCAGGATGATGTTTATTTCGCTGGACTTGATTGCTCTTTGTTCAGGGGCCGACTCCGACCTGCCGTTGGGTGTGGGGTTTTCTCACCGTTCATTGAAGATCTTATGGTGGCTTTGAGTTGTTTTGACTCCCCTTTGGGTCGTTGTCTCTTTGACACATTCCCCGTTTCCCTTCTTTTTCTATTCCTTAATTTACCGTATATCAATAAAGGGATCGATTACTCATCTGTTACCAAAAATCCTGAAATAAATCAAAATTCACCCTTGACCTGAAATTGTGCAAGATCTAAGTTTAGATATGAACCTAGTGGTCATGTTATTACAGGAGACCTCAACATCTTCCAGGACCGAGAGGTAAAAAAATTTCTTCAAAAAGGACCCTAATATCGTCCTCCTTCCAAAATCATTTGGAAGGACTGTCGTGAAGTCATTAAAAAGCCGTCACGTCATTCTGTAAAAAGTGATGTAAAAGAGAAAATGCGGACAAAAAATCCCTAGATTCCTTCATTAACAAATGCATGGAAGTTGTTGACATACGAATAAATACAATTCCTGCGATTTCAAGAATTAAACGGAAGTTAAAAGATTTGGAAAAAGAATATATATTTGTTCCGGCAGATAAAGCAGCCAATAATGTGGTCGTTGTTTGACGTAAGTATTACATCGAGGTGCTTCGGAATGAAATTACCAATTCTAGTACATTTCAAGCTACCACGTCAACAGAAACACAAATAATTGATGATTACATGATAGCTACAGCTGAAATTAAGGCAACTTCTAATTATAAAAGCATTCCTACTATGTATTGGCTTCCTAAACTTCACAAAAATCCTTTCAAATTTCGTTTAATTTCGGCATCAAGTAAATGTTCAACTACACATATTTCTGTTTTATTGACCAGTGCACTTACAACCATAAAAAATCTCGTCATCAACTTAAGCAACAAATGTTATGAATACAGTGGAATTAACTACTTTTGGAGTGTTAAAAATTCGGTAGAAGTTTTGGAAAGACTTCGATCTGTTAACGAAGCATACACCTCCGTCGATAGCTATGATTTTTCTAACCTTTAAACTACATTACCGCATACACTTATCAAAGAGAAATTTTCGTATTTGTTCAAATGGTCCTTAAAAAAATCAGAATGTACGTACATTTGTTGCAATACATTTAAATCGTTCTTCAGTGACGACAAACATGACAAATATACCAACTGGACTTGTCAGGGTATGATAAAAGCATTAAATTTTCTTCTTGATAATATTTTTGTTCGTTTCGTTGATACAGTCTATCGGCAAAAAATAGGTATTCCTATGGGTACCAACTGTGCACCTCTCATAGCAGATTTATTTCTTTATTGCTTCGAGTCACAATTCTTGGCAAAAATTCAAAAAGACCCTTCTAAACAGCATTTAGTGGATAAATTTAACAATACATATAGCTATTTGGACGATATTTTGGCTTTAAACAATCCTGAATTTTCTAAATTTACAGATGAAATTTATCCTGCAGAACTTACTTTAAATAAATCCAATAGCAGCAGTGATTATACTCCTTTTCTTGATCTTGATATATCAATAAATCAAGGAAAGTTATACACTAAGGTTTATGATAAAAGGGATGATTTCTCCTTCACTATAGTCAATTTTTCCCATCTCGACGGTGATGTTCCGTTAGCCCTTTCTTACGGGGTTTACATTTCACAACTTGTTCGATATGCACGAGTATGTGGTGATGTTTCTGACTTCAACGACCGAAATCTTTGTCTCACTGAAAAACTTCTGCATCAAGGGTTTAGATATCATAAATTGATAAAAAAATTCTCTAAATTTTATTATAGATACATTGACTTATCAAGAAAATTTGGTTCTACATGCAGGGCTCTTATACATCAGGGCATTTCACATCCAAACTTCTATGGCAATATCATTTACAAAGCGCATAAATTCAAAAAGTGTCCTTCAAAACTTATTAATCTGTTGAACAAACTTATTCATAAAGGATATAAATACAGCATTGTTGTTAATTCGTTACTTCTGGTTTTTGTTGGCAAAAATATTGATCATCTCCCAAATGCTTTACACCATAACTAAATTTAAACAATGATTCATATTGGCAGTATTTGGCATTGCACAATATCATGTTCTTCTTTCATAATTGATGACGTTGTTATACCAAATCTTTTTGGAAGTATTTCAATTGAAGTTTCATATGTAAGAAGGCTTGATATCATAGTCAACAGAAACTATGACCATTTCTCCGGTCACTACCTGTGTGTATTGTCTTCATGTTTTATGTACTTCATTGTCAGGGTACTCGTCTTGATAAGTTGGACTTTTTTCTAGTTTGATTTTTACTGTGAGTCTTTGTGTGTATTTATTTTTTAGCCATTCACCACACATAGGGGGAGGGTTTGGATCCAAGAAAACGAGTTCAACCCAACCGCAATTTTTGAACCTGTCCCAAGTCAGGAATATGTTTGTGATTGGCTTGTCCATGTCTTCTTAAAAAATTTTAGTTTCTTGATATTTGGGTTATTGGATGTGGTTTGTTTCCATTGATTTATTCACTTTTTTACCTTTTTGGGGCCATTTGTGGCTTGCTATATGGTGTGAGGTTCCTCACTGTGTTGCAGACCGTAGGGTGACCCCTAGATGCTTTGTTTTGGGTCGTTTTAACCTGGATATGGGATGTTGTCTCCTTGACATTTACCCGTTTCCTTTCTTTTTCATATAATGTCATTGATAAGTGGAACAAAAATCCAGCTCGGAAATATGAAATTAATTCTATGAGATGAGATTCGGTAACCTTAAAATAAACTCTTTTTATTCACAACGAGTGTGGCTATACGTTTTTACTCAGTATATAATAAAAGATCAAAGAATGAAGCTGAAAATTTGCACATTTGTTACGTTTTTAAAGTGAAGCAAAATGTGATATATTCAGTTTCAATATTATTGAAATGTTTGATAATTTAAAGAAAGTTCATCATATCGATCACTGAAATTCAAGGACTGATCAGGCCAGTTTGTTTTCTGTTTGAGGCTTGTTAAATATTTGCTTCACACACTTGAAGAAAAACTCTTATAATTTGGCATACCAATTACAAAATAATAAGTTACAGGGTAATGAAAAAATCTATTTACTCTAAAATATAACAATTTTGAGATTCTACAAAATCATAAATCAGAACTCTATTTAATAAAACGAATAAAATGCGTAGATCAAGGGCAACATATAAAATATTTCCAATGTGAAGCTTTTTAGAAAGTTACTGCTATTTAGTTTGTGAATCGTTCCATTCCTTTTCGAAAACATATTTTTCTTCAGTGCAAACAAAATCAAAACATTTAGACTACAACAGACAAAAATATATATAAAATCTTATCCAAAACAAAAACAAAACAAAAACAAAAAACAAAAAACAAACAAACAAACAAACAAAAACACAAAACAAATATGATTTAATGGAACCAAGTAAAAAATGTTTAATTTATCTGCTCGATTTTTGATGTAATATGCTTCCAATTACCTTGATTGAGTCAAAATGTTTTGGAACATAATACAGCGAATGTAAATGAGAATGACGGGTTGCAATTTTTTTATAGCAATAATGATTTCATTTCTGAAGAGTAAAAACGATGAGCATCTGAATGTAGAATTACTTTAAATTTAATATTCATTTTATTTCATTCTGGAATAGGATTCGGTATACGATAATTTAGCCCTAGAATAGTCACTGATTATTCTTTCAGATCGAACTGTTGCAGGAAAGAGCAAATAATGAAAAATATTGATTCGAAAAAATATGGCAATGATTCAACTGCAGAAAAGAACAATTATGACCATAGTAAAAACAAGGAAGTACAAAATCAAATTAAACAATCGATTGCAAATAAACCGATGAATATCAAAAATACAGATGGTACAAACAAGAATGTTGAGACTAAAAGGTATGTATATATCATGGCTACATTTAGTTTTCACATATATTTTTACTGGTAGATCTTCCCCTTTTAGTAATCAAATCAGTTCTTTCTAGTATAAAATTATTTTTACGGAAGACATGAAATACAAAAAAAATGTACACGACATAAAGACTTATGGAAGACAATTACATATATAAACAACCTCTAACTAGTTTTCTACTCAATTGTACGAAAGACTAGACATAATAAGAGAGTGAAATGTGAACACTTTACACAGAATTGTCAAAACTACATTGGCAACTAACAAGAGAAAATGCCAAAATTTGAGAGTATGATAGTGTATCTATATGAGATATTATCAACAAGTACACCGTTAAAAAAATATGAAGAGAGCATATAACTTTAGCACATTAAATATTTTTTTATGTATTCAGAATGCAGAAAATACAAACTCAAGTCCTAAAATTACAATGGAAGGACATGGTGTAAATGCACATAATCAACATGCGAATAAAAATTAAAACAAGTAAACTACTAAGTCCATTGACACAAGCGTTAAAAGCGGAAAAAACGACAATGACAGATGAATCAAGTGTGCTGTCAGCTTATCTGGCGGCTTACCCAAGGGGCCTAGTCAGCTGGTAAAAACCTGTAGCACCACGGAAGAAAAATCAAACTCGAAACTTCCCGAAACGTTTGGTAAAGAATCACATATTTCAGTAGACATCTGCAATATAAGTGAAATGGAAGTATGCGTGTAACATTTCAGGTCATTGAATCCTAGAGGTAATTTAGAGGATTCAAGCTAAATACCTTATCGGTATCTCCTATTGCATACAAAAATTAAGATATCCTAGTTATTTCTTTTTTTCATCAGCTTGCACTTGCAACAACATTTTCGTAAAAAAACGATGTTTAGAAATGCCCTTTGTAATAAGCTGTATTTATTACAACACTTCTTTGATGTATTTAACAACATGAACAATTTATCAAATATACCCATGTTGTATAGTCTGTTTCGTATATTAAATCCGGTACAAGATTTCTAGTGTCTCATGTTTACATTCTACATTAATATGCATGGTAATATATCGACATTTTATTTTTCCCGGCACTTCAATTGGTTTTCAGGCTATGAATACAGAGCTACCAGTCACGTCCAAAGGTAGTGTCTTGGCAAAATAGTCCTTTTATAATACGGCCAATCTGACCGCAAACCAATGCCGCCAAACTGCGGGGAGAGACGCATCGCTCCATTCAGTATAAAATTATTTTATATATTCTAATGAAAAAAGACTCACTAATAGTTGTACAGAAGGCTAAATTTCCTGCCCTTACCCTTTCTCACCCTTTCCAGTGGCAATCAAACTCGTTGCCCCTGTTGTCCCCTTATTTCTTTTTTATTCATTTTAACTGATTTACTTCTTCTCGTCCTGATATACATGCAACTGAAATAGTGCTTACAAGACGTTGAACACTAACATATTAATAAATCAATCAATTTATTTCATTATCTCAATAAAAAATTTCAGTGAATATTTCCACCATATCTATCTCAATCTATCTGTCTATTTCATGAATTTCATATTAATTATTTAAATGATCTCTTACTGTTATGTATTTTTTAGTTTGTTCGTTCTGTTTGCTTGTTGTCCAGTTATTTCTAATGTAACTGCAATAAAAAAGAATATTAAAAAATTGACAAATCCATTATTCAAAGATAAAAATTTAAATAGGCAAATTTACAACATTCAATATGAAAAAGCACAAGTCGTTTTTAATGGATTTTGCACTTTGACCTCAGTGCATTCATGAAAAAAATATATTCAATCACGTAACGCCGTTTGCTCTTTATATATTTTTTAAAAAGTGGATTTCATAAAATATATTAAGTGTTTGTTAACTTACTTTATCATCACGACTATTTAATTTGTTCATACGTTTGTCATCTAGTTAATAGTCTCAGCTCATTCATTCATTTTTATCTTTTCAGTCCAGAACCCTTCAATAAAGAGGAAGCCCGTGTGTATTGTCTTCATGTTTTATGTACTTCATTGTAAGGGTATTCGTTTTGATAAGTTGGACTCTTTTCTAGTTTGATTTTTACTATGAGTCTTTTTGTGTATTTATTTTTTAGCCATTCATCACACATAGGGGGAGGGTTTGGATCGAAGAAAACGAGTTTAACCCCACCGCAATTTTTGCGCCAGTCCCAAGTCAGGAAAATGTTGTTCATTGGCTTGTCCTTGTCTTCTTATAACATTTTAGTTTCTTGATATTTGGGTTATTGGATGTGGGTTGTTTCCATTGATTTATTCTTTTTTTTTTACCTTTTTGGGGCTATTTAAGGCTTGCTATATGGTGTGAGGTTCCTCACTGTGTTGAAGACCGTACGGTGACCCCTAGATACTTTGTTTTGAGATCATAACGCTCGACCAAACAGAGCCCGGATTATTTGGCAATATCTGCAGGCAGAATCGATAGACACTATAGAGTGGCAGGCCAGATATGAGCCCTATCCAGTTTGTGTGGTACTTTATAGGCCGAAAAGCTAATGAACGCAAGCCGAGATCGAAAACTCTTCACGACTTAAGAGCTGCATTGATTGACGAGTGAGACAGATTACCTCAGCGGAGACTCCAGAGATCACACTATGTCATGTTGGTCCTGTATGAATTGTGATTTCCTGTGCCGGGTACTGTTATTTCACATTATGTGCAGAGGTTAAAAATGAGGGACAAAACAATCTTGGTTAGTTCTTTACAAGCTACTTAAATTTTAACGACATTAAGTAACTGAATGGCTAGCAGATCATTCACTGATATGTCTACGACACAACAAAAAATTTGTAATGATACAATGAGGGAATAAAGCGCAAAATATAGAAGAGCCGAAGAGTTTGCAACATTTTATCTAAACATTGAAACGAAACGTTATTAACTCACACTGACTACAGAAACCAATGCATTACTCTTATTTATGTAGCCTTAGACCCCTTTTAAATATCGGTAAAAACTCTAATTTATATCTTGTGTGTTGTGTATTTTCCTTATTCAGTGGTACAATGTACTGTGATTTCATGTGCTATATTTAATAAGGTACTGTGATTTCTGGTTAAAACAATGACTATGGTACTGTATGCTATTACTTATCAAATTTCTCTGTAGCATATATTGGTCACCCATATGTAAATCTCCAACAAACCACCGGCGGCCATGAATTATTTCTTAATCTAAACATTCCCAAGACCATATATGTCGTCCATACCTTCTTTAAATTATATCAAATTTTCAGCTTTCTAAGAGATTTCCTATGTGTCGAAGACAGCCATCTATAAATACGTACTACGACGTCACAAAAAAAAATAAAATAAAAATAGTAAATGATTAATTGACCTTGGTCTTAAAATAATCCTAAGACATCAATGTTTGAATTGGTGTATCAGTCATCAGATTTAAATGTGCAAGAACACAAAGTAAATCTTTAAATACAAAAGGTCTATTTTCACTATGTTCCAAGCTCTGATTGGTTGAATTGGTGGTTTGATATATGTACCAAGCTCCGATTGGTTGAGACAACGGTAGTAGAATACCGAAGGAACAAATGGGTGAAATTCACAAAAATCGAAGTCCAAAGACAGAGCAAAAACGAGAACACAGAAAACAATGACGTTAGACACAAAAACAATGACGTTAGACAGATACAAAGCACATAACCAGAAATTACAACATTCAGAACAAAGGCACTCACAGTGTGAACTCCAGTGAAACTGAGGGTAACATCAGGTGCTCCGGAAGGGTAAGCATGTCCTGCTCTGTTAACAGCACCCGTCACACTGTAAGTGAGGCATATATGTTTTTGAAAGATTTGTTAGGTAGCTGATTGGTTAATGTCTTTTACAAACCCTGAGACAAAACCAATTAAAAGTCATGGTTACGTGCTACTTCTCTAACCCTCAAACAGTACCAAGTTAAATTTTGAAAAGCTTTTGTAATCATCCAGTATTCAAACATAGACAAGGACAGATCAGTACCACAGACATAACTAACGAAGACAAAACTAAAATATAACTAGACAACACAAAAAACTAAAGCACTCACAGTGTGAACTCCCATTTAAACCGAGAGCGACATCGGGTGGTCCGGAAGGGTAAGTATGTCCTGCTCTGTTAACAGCACTCGTCACACTGTGAGTGATTCAATACGGGAAAATGTCAAAGTCGGTAGTCAAATCCGGGAAGACGTGAATCTAGCTGAAAATGTCCATTTTCATTTGGGATACTGACACGTCATATCTTCAATGATGCTATGGTGAAGGCCATAGAATTTCTTGAGGGATGAAATTAACAAAGGTTGAACAAATCCCTGTTGATTTTGATTGAGTTGGTGGTTTGATATATGTCATATATGTTTCAAGCTCTGATTGTTGAGTTGATGGTTTGATACCTTAAAAAGTGTTGTGATTTGAATTGGAATACTTTTGAAACTCTTTGTCATATTAGTTTAAAAGGTTACATGTTCGATAAACTTGAAATGTGCACAAAATAAAAAAAAATTACAATATTTTTACATAAACAGATTAGTATGACAAAGTTGATTTATCATACACGAAGCATTCACATGAAATCACAGTACAAAACACAGAAAATAACAGTACCACTTGTATGTTGACCACGCAAAATCACAGTACCATTGAAAAATTACCAGACTCAACAAATTGTTTCAAATCTATGAAAAACATATTGATATGAAAATCCATTGATGCATTGATATAGAAAAATGAATTTTATATAGGGTTTCATTCACTTTTTAAATCATCATAATTATTTGATGTGTTTTGGGGTAGGAAACATTTACACATTTCAGTATACGCTTGATTTTCGAGGATGCAATATGTAATATTATTTTACACAAACATATTTACTTCTTAATTTCATAAATTTGTTGTGAAATGTTCGAAGAAGTAGTGTAGTTACATGTTTAGAGGTAATGAATCCCATAAACTTTCTAAAACCTTATATTTATATACCAGTGAAAAACGCCTGATGCACGAAAAGCGAAATAGCAGTACCCGGCACAGGAAACAACATTTCATAGAGGGCGAACATGACATAGTGCGGAGATTGGTTCAAGGAATGAAGAGACGTGTTGAAACTCAGTACCGGAGGCGTAGTGGATACAAAAAAAAAATTGGACCTTTGTGTGGTGGTCGGATGGCTAAATGGTTAAATTTTGGCACCAGTAACATTTCCTAATAAAAAAAAATGTATGTCATAAAAAAAAATAAACATGTTGTAATGATACTTATTTAGACTTTATTAGCACTGGTTTTGAAGGCATATTTAAATTTCAGACAAAACTGACGTTTTGCACAAAAAATAGCCAAAAAATGGTTTATAATTTGTCTATATTTCTGTTATGTGGTAGAAATGACCAATGAATTGCCAGCAATAATGAAAAACAAAATTGGCTCAAATTAACTTTTAATCAGACGAAAAATAATTATTTTACAAATTAAATACAATATATAACTTATCTGACAATAATGAAGTCCAAGTAATAATCCAAACGAATAGTTCACTTAATTCCACCAATAAAGGTCCAATAGAATATTCCTTATAATCCTCACTAAATAGTTGATAATAGATTCAAAATAATTGATGTCGATTTCCAATACGAAAGATATGCGTGATAATCCTGTATAAATTAATTAATCCTGTATAAACTTATTAAACTGACTGCCTTCCCTTTTCAGCTACCTCATATAAATACATTTATTATTTCTAGAAAAATCTATCCACAAGATATAACTAGAACATTCTAATCAACTGACAATCACAAGACTAGAATGATTATGTAAGGAAAACCTCTAGAAAATTCTATGTGTTAAATATTAAATTTAAATTCTAGAAATTTCTATATGTTCTTAGGTGAAATAACCTTGACCCTTGTTTATTGTAAACAAGTTACATAACTAGGCCAAACAAATTACATAATATTAAGGCCGTACAAATTAAAAACAAAGAATAAAATGCATTATAGAATATTTACAACATTTAATTACCTATAACACCTTAACCACCTATAACACCTCCCCCCCAAAAGAAAATGTTTGAATGCAATGAAAAACATTTAAAATAAACAATGAGGTGTTACGAAATTTATCAAACTCTTGACAATGCGTCTGCAAT